>JAPDOI010000786.1:0-277068 GCA_029168955.1 Aplectana chamaeleonis
CGCTTCATCAGATGTATAAGGAATGTGACCGAATAATGACGTTATTGAAGACGCCAAAGATGATTGAACAGGATTCAGCTGACGTCAGAGAGGTCAGAAAAGGGCCATTCCGGAAGGAAAAAGAAAGAACATCAGAATGTTGGAACCGATAGGCTGGCTTCCTCCGGCCTCCCTTTACTAAGCATGTGTAGCATTCATTTGGCTTCGCCAAAAGGTAGACCAACTTCTCCCTCTCCCGGCCTCCCTCCAGTGACTATGTAAAGCACTCGTTTGGCTTTGACAAACCTTAGGCTGGCCTTTCCCGGCCTCCCGCCACTGACTATGTGTAGCATCCGGTCGGCTTCGCTGGACGATGAGCTGGCTTCTCTCGGCCTCCCTCCAATGACTATGTGTAGCACTCGTTCGGCTTTGCCAAACTATAAACTGGCTTCTTCTAGCCTCCCTTTACTGAGCATGTGTAGCATTCATTTGGCTTGGTCATACGGCTGACCGGCTTCCTCCGGCCTCCCTTCATTAGGCATGTGTAGCAATCATTTGGCTTTGACAAACCTTAGGCTGGCCTTTCCCGGCCTCCCTCCAATGACTATGTGTAGCACTCGTTCGGCTTTGCCAAATTATAAACTGGCTTCTTCTAGCCTCCCTTCATTAGGGGTATGGTATACTTTTGCGACACACGGTCGCGTCGCTCTGCACAGCGACAGCGACCGCCTCCCGTCCTTTAAATCTGTCGCTGTCGCAGTGCACTGCACAGCGACAGTGGTAGGAACTGGCTATGGCACAATTGCAGTATGTCAGCCCTCCGCGACACGTCGCTGCGACCCACACGCGACATCTGTTCCTACGACGACCCTTGTCGTTGCTCCCATGCGGGTCCCGCCACGATTTGTGTTAGATTGCATGCCTGTCGCTCATTACAGCGACAAAGCATACCATAGGCCTTAGGCATGTGTAGCACTCGTTTGGTTTCGCCGAACGATAGGTTGGCTTCTCCCCGCCTCCCTCCATCAACTATGTGTAGCATTCATTTGGCTTGGTGAAATGGCTGACCGGCTTCCTCCGGCCTCCCTTCATTAGGCATGTGTAGCACTCGTTTGGTTTCGCCGAACGATGGGCTGGCTTCCCCCCGCCTCCCTCCATCAACTATGTCAATATGCAACAGTTAGGGTGGTCCCACCACGATCCATAGCCTCGAGAGCTTAAAGGACCCGATATGCAACAGGTAGGGTGGTCCCACCACGATCCATAACTTTGAAAGTTTAAAGGACTCAATATGCAACAGGTAGGGTGGTCCCACCACGATCCATAACCTCAAAAGTTTTAAGGGCTCAATATGCAACAGGTAGGGTAGTCCCACCACGATCGTAAAGCTGTGCGCGCTCCTCCTAAACGTAAAACACTTTCCGCGACGTTCTCCGTGTATTGTTGAAACAATAACGCGCCCTGACCGATGGTGTCGAAAATTGCGGGAAATTCAAATGCCCGGTCAGAGGTTGGTCGGACGTGTGTCGGACGTCGGACAGAAAACGGTCAGACACACCACCACGCCGCTTATTATATGTAAGGAAAAGGATATGCAACATGTAGGGTGGTCCCACCACGATTCATAACCTCAAAAGTTTGAAGGACTCAATATGCAACAGTTAGGGTGGTCCCACCACGATCCATAGCCTCGAAAGTTTATAGTGATCAATATGCAACAGGTAGGGTGGTCCCACCACGATTCATAACCTCAAAAGTTTAAAGGACTCAATATGCAACAAGTAGGGTGGTCCCACCACGATCCATAACCTCAAAAGTTTAAAGGACTCAATATGCAACAGGTAGGGTGGTCCCACCACGATCCATAGCCTCGAAAGTTTAAAGGACTCAATATGCAACAGGTAGGGTGGTCCCACCACGATCGTAAAGCTGTGCGCGCTCCTCCTAAACCTAAAACACTTTCCGCGACGTTCTCCGTGTATTGCTGAAACAATAACGCGCCCTGACCGATGGTGTCGAAAATTGCGGGAAATTCAAATGCCCGGTCAGAGGTTGGTCGGACGTGTGTTGGACGTCGGACAGAAAACGGTCAGACACACCCCCCACGCCGCTCATTATATGTAAGGATATGCAACAGGTAGGGTGGTCCCACCACGATCCATAACCTCAAAAGTTTGAAGGACTCAATATGCAACAGGTAGGGTGGTCCCACCACGATCCATAGCCTCGAAAGTTTATAGTGATCAATATGCAACAGGTAGGGTGGTCCCACCACGATTCACAACCTCAAAAGTTTGAAGGACTCAATATGCAACAGGTAGGGTGGTGCCACCACGATCCATAACTTTGAAAGTTTAAAGGACTCAATATGCAACAAGTAGGGTGGTCCCACCACGATCCATAACCTCAAAAGTTTAAAGGACTCAATATGCAACAGGTAGGGTGGTCCCACCACGATCGTAAAGCTGTGCGCGCTCCTCCTAAACCTAAAACACTTTCCGCGACGTTCTCCGTGTATCGTTGAAACAATAACGCGCCCTGACCGATGGTGTTGAAAATTGCGATAAATTCAAATGCCCGGTCAGAGGTTGGTCGGACGTGTGTCGGACGTCGGACAGAAAACGGTCAGACACACCACCACGCCGCTTATTATATGTAAGGATATGCAACAGGTAGGGTGGTCCCACCACGATCCATAACCTCAAAAGTTTGAAGGACTCAATATGCAACAGGTAGGGTGGTCCCACCACGATCCATAACTTTGAAAGTTTAAAGGACTCGATATGCAACAGGTAGGGTGGTCCCACCACGATCCATAGCCTCGAAAGTTTATAGTGATCAATATGCAACAGGTATTGTGGTCCCACCACGATACATACCCTCGAAAGTTTAAAGGACTCGATATGCAGCAGGTAGGGTGGTCCCACCACGATCCATGGCCTACGAAAGTTTATAGTGATCAATATGCAACAGGTAGGGTGGTCCCACCACGATACTTTCCTTGTCTGATGCCCTCACAGTTTGTTCCCACTCACTTTTCTCGAAGCTTGGCGCACTCCCAGTTGGGTCCCACGTGCTTTTCTGTCGCTCTGTGCGCTCCCAGTCAAACACCGCGTATTCTGTGGTCAACGGTCGGCGGTCGGAGGTCAATTCTCTAGCCGTTTATTATGATGTAAGATGATCTCGATAGAAATGTATTGTTACCAAATATCTGAAACAAATCGATCCATCCAGTGTTCTTTTTTCTGAACCCTTTATGTATTCTCCTGAAATTGTTCACGGTGTTAATTCTTGTCTCTAAGAGCCTAACATTATTTGCCTAAGGTTAGATCAATTGGCTTGAAGTTTTCAATGTATATGTATACACTGCGACGCATAAGTATAGCAACACCTCCGAAATAGGTGCATATGTTGGATCGAAGTTTTGAATATTTTCGTGAGTTTCTATGTTTTCTCCTACGGCAAAAAGGATGGATCAAGTGGTATGACCAGGGATTGCCCATTCCGCTTTCAATTATGGAGAAGAGTTCGTATGAAGTATTATGGAGTATGGAGAAACAGAAAATGTTGCTATACTTAAGCGTCGCAGTGTAGCCTGTCTATCTCCTTACGAGCCGGTCGCAGCAAGGCTTGTCGCGCTTACCATGAGCGTCCTAATCGCGGAGTTTGTTATCTATTGCGCACTTTTTGCCGAAATTTGTCGAAAAGTGAGAGGAAAAACGGCAAACGACAATCGACAAAAATCATCCGAAAACGGCCGGCAATCGGCAAACGGCAATTGCCGCACATCCCTGGTAGCCATCCGAGGTAAGCCGGAGTTCCGCGACATGTGCTGCACTTCCAGCATCATGGGACGATACCCTCCAATCACAAACTGGTGGGCGGTCGTCAGCAGATATCTCCATGATGCTGCTCACAAAATGAGAGGAAGTTTCACTGCCCTAGCTGCTCAGCGAATTTCTGAGTGAGTTCTTGATTACTTTCATTTTCACGAAAATACATCTCTGGCTTGCCGTTATATCCATGGTCGACACTATACTTATGTCGAGTCGAGTCATCGAGTCTTGGTATCGGCTGAAACAGTCGACATCGAGTCATTCGACTACTCGATCATTCGAAATTTTGAAAAATCGAATTAGTCGAAAACTCGATTATTCGAAATTTTGAAAAATCGAATTAGTCGAAAACTCGATTATTCGAAATTTTGAAAAATCGAATTAGTCGAAAACTCGATTATTCGAAATTTTGAAAAATCGAATTAGTCGAAAACTCGATTATTCAAAATTTTGAAAAATCGAATTAGTCGAAAACTTGCTTATTCGAAATTTTGAAAAATCGAATTAGTCGAAAACTCGATTATTCGAAATTTTGAAAAATCGAATTAGTCGAAAACTCGATTATTCGAAATTTTGAAAAATCGAGTTAGTCGAAAACTCGATTATTCGAAATTTTGGAATTTCGAGTTAGTCGAAAACTCGATTATTCGATAGACCCTAATAGTCGATTGAACTCGATAGTGGACTGTTTCGAGTCAAAAAAAACTCACCGTCAGGTAAATTACTTGATCTAGTTAATCGAAACTGAGCCACCAGTTTTCGAAGACGTAATTGCGAACCATGATGGCGGAGACTCCTCCATGAGTTTTGAAGGTCTCGAAGTAGACGACTATATGCCGTGACTTATTAATGTTAAACTCACACCCGGCCATTTCCACGGTTCTAGTCTCCATAGGAGATTTTTGCTTGCTCATTTATGCTGTGATCCCTTTGAGTTGCATTCCTCTCTAAAAAATGAAATGTACTTTTCCAGAACTATTTGAATGTAGAATCCGAGTGCGCTCTTTTCAGCTGCCTAAAAGCACTCTGAACGTTTTCGAAAGCTTGCCGACAAGGTAGGCGCACCCCCTCATGGAATTTTTAGGGTTTTTTGAAAAAAGTTCCACATTTTGCTCAAAACTTGTATGCAAAGGTAGTCCAAGGTGCTGAACACGAATCTGGGGTCCGTTTGTCAAAATTCTGAGGTTTACTTTTCTTCTGCCAAATGATCACAATAACATTAGGAAAATTCTTTCTGCTATTTTATGAGCGTTTGAGTTAGCTACACTCTAATCTTGATTCCGATTCCTCCCCCATACCACCACTTGCTCGTACACCGACATGTTTTGACTTTATCGATCCGATTTTGATTGGACTCATTAATTCTTCCCCCTCACCCCACTCGTGGACCTTTTTTCTCTTTTTTCCACCATTTCTTGCCTCTTTTTCCACGTAATATCCCATGCAGCTCTTTACCAACAGTTCTCGCTCAATTTTCTCTTCTCAATACGCTTTCTCATCGACAATTCTGTTCCTCACTGAGGAGCCTCGGCAGAATAGTTTGTTAAAATTCGTCTGCGGGTAGAAGCGAAAGAATTTTATCAACTTGCATTTCCTCTGCATCTATGTTCCTTCTTTTTCTTACTATAGGTCGCGGTATGTGCCATGCTATTTAGGAGGAAAAAGTTACCTTAAAGGCATCGTACACGATGAAAACCGAATTTCAGCTTTTGCGTTCAGTCGGACTAGTGGGCCATAACATTGTCACTCACAACGTTTGGAGTTTCGAAATCACCTCTAAATGAAGATTTGCTTACCTCAAAAGAGCTTCCTGGGTTTGGGGGGCCGGCCTTGAGGTCGATCCGTGGTTACAAGGAACAAAATTCTGTGGTCGCTTCCGGCGATCATGCGTTGACGCGTCGTAGGGCGAAATGCACACGCCCCATGATTTCACGTTCGACATCGATCGAAAGCAGCTGACAGCATAGGACGCAGCAAGTAAGTAACTCTTTTTGACTTCTTTCGAATAAAAAATGATCGCTCGTCTGAATGGCGTCCTTGGTAAATTACTTCCAACGCAGCGCCAAGGAACGAATCATAAAACTGTTCCTTGCGTTCTCCACGCAACTACCCCAAGTTGATGTCGGCGGGAACTTCAAATTTGTCTTGAGCTTTCTTGAAATGGGTTTTTCTTGAAAAGTTGACGTTTTTGAGGGAGCTTCTTGCAACCTTTAGTCACTATAGGGATAGAACAACACGAAGACGTCAAAACCCAAGTATTGTTTTCATCGTGTACGATGCCTTTAATAATTCGAAAACCGATAAATGATTATCGAATTTGTATTCAGCACCCCCGAGTAACCCCCAGGAACGAATTCTGAGTCAAATATCTGACTAAACTGCCGTATACCCGCAGTAATCAACCGTTATCTGTCAGAAATCGTCAAATGGACGTTAGATTCGTATTAAACACTCCAAAACACCCTTCGAAAAACAATATGAGCCACATCTATAGTAGAAATCCGGAAATCGCAGAAGTCGCGTTCTGCCCTCGAAGTTTTCACACGCTGGGAAGCTTTGAACGAATCAAGTCGTACACTTCGAAAAATTGACAAGTAAACCCCAGATTCGCCCCAAATAACTGACCTGGGAGGATTTCAGGTCAAATCTGGAGCACTTTTTGAAACGCTCTCAGAGCCCACTAAATGATATAAATAAACGCTCAGCGCAATCTGTGCAAGTGGAAAACGCTGTCACTCTGTGCAAAGTTCGAAAAATATGCTCTCATCTGAACTTCGAACAGTGGTTGTTTTGGGCGCTCAACACGATTACTCCGACATTCGTTGGCGATTAGCCTCAGACTAAACTGGGAATCGCCGACGAACAAGTCAGCGATTCGGCCAAAATGTGGACTAAAAATTCACCATATGGGTGATGGTTTAGCCTCTGCTGGTGAAAGTTGGGGGCGATTGTCGCCAAAACACTCGCCGAGAGTTGACTTTGGCGAAAGTCGCCTTCCTTAATTCTAGAATCGCCCCTTCTAGCCATTTCCGTTACCCGAGCTGGTGAGAATTGAGGGCGATTCTCGCCAGAATCAACGCCCCGCCCCTCCGCTGGCGAAGATCGCCCTTCTTCAATCTAGAATCGCCTTATTTCTTCGCGTATTGGCGGAATTTTAGCCATTTCCATTGCCCGAGCTGGTGAGAAATGAGGGCGATTCTTGTCGGAATCAACGCCCCCGACCTTCACTGGCGAAAATCGCCCTAATTTTTCATCTTTTTCGCCTATTGGCCTATTACAGGCCAATTACAATGGCGATTATAGAACTCACGTTCTATAATCGCCTCGAACATCACACCAATTTGTTAATATATATATATATATATATATATATATATATATATATATATATATATATATATATATATATATATATATATATATATATATATATATATATATATATATATATATATATATATATATATATATATATATATACTCATATCCAACAACTAAAGTAACAAAATAAATTATAGTACACGTAAGAATCCACGTAGCGTAGAGAAATCTCCATAAAACGAATAGAAACATCGAACATAGACAAAAATGAAACTGGAGTGTGCTAGGTAATGCAAAATACGCGTTTTGAGAGCGAAAGGCAGCAGTGATGATTTTACATCGAAAACGGCCATGAGACATGGAACTGTGACGCAGGCAACGAACTTGCGCAATTTTGAGTTCTTCGCCCCCAAGGAAATGAGCGAAGAACAGAAAATGGTGAGTTTTGTCGAATGAGCCACTGGTTTCGATCTGCACGAAATCTTTAGCAGTTGGGCAGAGAACGATAGCGAATCGGCGAGGCGGAGTCTTGAACTGTTCCTGCGAGCATTCACGTTCCTCGCGTGAGTCTTAGACAGTAGCTCGCGCAACAAAAACCGACCCTTTTTTCCCTTCCTTGCCCTAATAATTTGGGATCAAAGAAGACGAATCGTCGAGGCGGATCGATACAAAAACAGCCAGCCATCACGCTCGGCTGGCAGCTCGTCCCTTGCCATTCCTTTCTAGTCTCTGGGGCCGGATGCATCAACGCGAATCTCGGGGTTTGGGCAGGCGCAGGGCACACGGGGCAGCGAAATCGGCATGCTAAGCTGCCAGGGCAGGGGCAAGGGCAGTGAGGGGCACTGCCCCCAACTGCCCCGACTAGGAAGCTGGGGCAGCAGCTGCCCCGGCTGAGACAAGAATGCGGCGACGTTGCAAAAACCGACTTCTTTTTCATTTTCCCGTACATTATTTCTTAAAATTTCACTTCGTGTTAGCAGGTATATGCCTAGAGCTCTTGCTTATAGAAGAAATGGCTCCATTATTGATAGGTTCTCTTCATATCTTTTCATATATCCTACTTTTTAGTTTTTTTTTGTGACGTTTTCATTGAAAAATTCCATGACTGCTGGCATCTACTTTCTCGATATTGCTTTCGTAATCTTTGCGCTATTCATTGTTGCGCTACAGTTTTAGTGAGATGAAGAACTTAGGAAAAACGAAGTTTCACAAAATTTTTTTCACAAATTGTTCTCCTTTTTTTTTCTTGTGAGAAGTTAATTTCACCTGTCGTCAAGTCAAATTTTTCTGTTTCTGGATACAATTCGCATTTGCAGCCAAATTTCGTTTTTTTTTTCGTCAAAATTCGTCCGTAGATCTTTTGAAATTCCGATGATAGGTGCAGCAAATGTGGTGTTTTATATGTTGGTTTGAAAAAAAAATGTTTCATCGAGAAAATATGTTCGCGTTCAGTAATCCTTTAATAGGTTAGAGAGAATTTTTTTTGAAATTTTTTTTAAAACATGTTCGCCAAAACTGCGGTTGTTTGTACATTTGTATTACATATTGATAATAGAAAATTTAGTAATACAATTTTTGTTAAAAAAAGTGATAGGTGACGAATCCCTTTAGCCTGATCACGAGTGTCGATTTCGAGACACGTGAAGTAGCAATTTTTCTCGAGATACGACTTAGAATTTTTATACTTTGAATCACACAATTTTTTGAGTTCCACCCGTGCTGTTTGCTAAATTTCTTTTTTCTTCTTTTGAGTTTTGAAAAATATGTAGCAAATACTATTATTTCATTCACATGAAAAGTCTACCCTCATCAATTAAGAACTTTTTTCTGCAATACTGTGTCTGAATAAGAAGTATGAAATAAGAACCATCGACTTAATGTCTGAAAAAGTTACTGAGCTGTCGTACTCGGCCGCCAAAGGTTTGCTTCCTTCTTCTCCTTCCTCTGTTGTCCTCTTCTGCTTATGTTTTCACAACAGATGAACATCTTGCAGTCGCTTTCCTCACAGCCACAGAAAACAAAAAAGTACAATTTGACAACTTGGTGGGTTTTTAAGGGTGGGAAAAACTACAAATTTACCCTGACAAAAAATGGCTGTCAGTTTGTTTGCGCTCAGAAACTCAGCTAACCAATCCACGGAGCGAATTGGCGGATAATCATACCTCATTCTAATTTGAAATAGAAAAAAGGTGAGCAAAATAGCATTTAGAGCCAGAATATTACTCATGGTTCTCTAAATACACCACAAAAATTGTCAAAACTTGATACTTACACTTGTCAGACAAAGTTCGCAGCATTTGGAGTTTTGCACACGTTGTAAAGCCCCAATAACGAACGAATTCAAAAAATAAAATGATATTCAAAATCTGTGGGTGAAATTAAAATACATTTACGTTCTATTACCATTCTACTTATGACAAAAGGCAATCTAAGATGTTCAACTGCGACAAAAACGAAAGGAAATAAAAAAAAACAGGAGGCGCAAAGCAGACGAGGCGAAAATTCTCAGCTGTGTCGGCTTATCGATCGCAAGTTTCGTGCCGTAAAATTAAGCGTGTGTACGTGATCCGCCTACACTACGCTGGGGTTAGCTGCCCCGATGCCGTCGAGCGATTGTGCATACGGGGTAGGGCACAGACTCTTGGGGCGCCAGCCCTATGGTGACCAGACCCTGCCCTTGCCCCCCACGTGTGCGTTGATGCATCCGGCCCCTGGTCCATTTCAAAAAAGCTCTTGTTTTCGAGTATCGCAGCGCGGAGCGGTGACTTTTTCGTCGAAACCTTCTTATCACTAGTTATATCTCACCCAGGCCCACCGCTCCGCTTCTGGTGATAATCGAAATCGACAGGTCACTAGAGATTTTCCAGAGTACCTACTCGCACTAATATCGTATGTCGCGAAAATGCTATAGGGACTATCCATCGGATTGAGGGAGAGGACGGATGGCGTGCCAGGGTTAGACAGTAGCCACTGGAAAATAGAAGGCGTCAATCAGCTCATGTAAACGGGGGCTTCTTTCCGAGCGAGACTAGTTAAGTAGCCCCAGAACAACTAGGGCATTGTGCCCTGGACAGGAAACCCCACTTTGTGTGGGAGTAGCTAATGAGAATTGCAGACGCTAACGATGTGCAAAAGGCAGTATTTACAATTGGAAGCAGTCTTATCGGAAGTTCTCGGACCCGTTGCAGGAACCGGGTACGGCCGAATCTCACGTGGTTCGCTTGCGCCCCCCCCCCCTTCTCAACGGCTACCGCATGAAGAAAACCACTAAAAAACCAACTCCAAGAGAGCGGCCAATTATCAAAAAAAAGTTGTCTGTTGAACGACACATAACATTTTAATTACCTGATGTTCTTTTAAATTCAATTTCCTGCTGTTTACTTTGATCGGTAGCCGTTTCACGTAATGGGCGGGACGCGAGCGAATTACTCAAGACTAGGGCCCAGTGGAGCTGTTTCGCGCTCGTTCCTAGCCGTTTTTTTCTGGTGATGCTGTGGGCCAAGAAACTCTCGATTTCTGGCAAAAACTCACCAACTTTTCTTATCGGGAACACCACCTTTAAAGCCTCAGAGTCGTTTTTCTGTTTTTGTGGCTATCTTGAAAACGGTCCCACGCTGATTGCAATGATGCCACCGGATTCGTACAAGACCCCCTGGGAACGGAATTATGGCCCCTCAAAAATTGAACTGCGGAAGCATGGTGGACGGGTTGTCCGAGGCTTGTAACTTTTGCCCTATGCAACCGATGTATGTAAAACGGCCTGAACAAAAAGAGAGAATTAGAATAAAGGGATGAACGGGATATCGATTGGAAGCCATCGCTTATCTCTCCACTGTTAAGCTCGAAAGATCGTAAAAAAGGCGTGCCGAAGTGGCCTCTTGAAGTGGGCGCCCCAGGGTGGCTTCCCCCTGTATCTCGCTTATCCGGAGGAGTTGAGAGCTCGCACCAGACAGGTGCTATTTAGGGAGTCTACTTCACAATTATGCGGAAATCTCCGATTTTGTTTCTGAGCTTGGACTGTGCCTTTAACCAAAAGGTAAATAGGTAATGCTCAACGTCTTCAGACCTGGGCGAAAAACTGAGATTCGCGCGAAAAAGAGTAATGAGATATGGAAACACATGATTACATACATTTGATAACATAACATGAATACGGCGTTTGCCAATGCATACTTTCGAAATGCTGCTATTCTGCGCTGTCATTCGATGTCCATACGTCGGAGTTTATGGCTCGAACACGCTTAGAAAAACCAAAAATAATCATAGGTTCGTCACTGATCGATCCTACAAGAGAATAAATGAAAGAAGAATTTCTAAAGTCTACTGTAAAACACAGTTCACCTTTCACAACTGCTGGATCCGTATTTAGGATTTTCTGCATAATAACCCCACCTCGCCATATTAAATTTGACCAGGAGGATTCAGCAGAATTACAGCGGCCTGAATGCACAGGTTAGAACGAAAGCTGAGGAGAAGAGGTGCTAAAGGCAGTGCCTATGACAAATTTCATCTATATTCCGCCAGAAATCGAAAGTTCGGGGTCTCATTGGAACGGTATGATCGAGAAAACGAATAAAAACGCCTGAATGAGCCTTGATCTGCTCTGAAAACGATAGTCTTTTCCGGTCGCGGTTGAGTTTTCGATGGAGGAGTTTAGTCCACCTTAATGGTTCGGCTTCGCCACACCTCTTTGCACTAGAGCGCGAGCGCGCATAATATTAGCACTGGAGCGCGTTTACAATTTCCCGCGCAACTCGTCCACCAGCGAAGGCATTTCCACCGTCCTCGATGTATGTGGCTTACCTATTGTGCTTATTGGACCACCCTCAACCCTGGCCGACGGTGGGAATCGCCCAGCACCCCTGTTTTGGGGGAGAACGACAATTACAGGGGGAGGAGAAATAGAGGGGCGGGGCCAACTTTTCACTCGTGGCGCGTCATTGTGGGCCGTTTTTGACGCTTCAAAATGCGTAGGCGTTATGTTCTGAGCCATACCATTCTATTTCCGTACTTAACTCAATCAAGTTTACGAGCGTGTATGCTGCCATTAAAGAAACACTTCATGAGGAGCATACAGCGAGTCGCGACTGGCATAAGCATATATGCAGCTGCGTGACTGTGTGACGTGACGTGACTTAATCTTCAGCATCTTAAATTCTTAATTAATGAATTAGGGAATTTCAGAATCTTCATGATATTGAATTCCGCTCCGCAGTGACGGATATTCGCTGTTACAGCACGCAGCACTGTGATAATCATGCTGAGACAAGGGGTGATCAGGTCGGGACCTGATCGCCCCAGCAAAATTATCATCGTGCTGCAGGCTGCAACGGCTGCCCGCAATTGCTGAGCGGAGTTTTGTTCGGTTTAGGACAGAGTGTGCCTACCGCAGCCATGTCATAATTTCGATGCGCTCATCAGGGACCTGACTGATAGCCGACAGTGACTCACCGTAAGCGGATCTACCTGCCGTCCACGGAGAGTTCCGCCAGAGTTGTAGGAAAAAGCATGCAACGCTACCGCTTGTCACTGGCTGTATTCGAAATGAAGAACTATTCACAAATGATAAAGTTTTCATCTCCTCGGCTAGCGAGGCGAACTGAGGCGAAAACTTCATCAGTTTCGCCCCGCTCCACGCTTACCTTGCTCAAACTTCACCAACTCGCTAACACGAAAAGGCGATAAGCAAGGTTGTGCCGAACTGCTCCGTTTTTGAGCTTTTGAGCCCGGAAACGGAATAAATTAGTGCAACAGGATCTACGATAGCTGGTCTAGACAAGGATTCTCGAAGGTTTCATGAGACGCTGAGAACTACATCCGACTTCTTGTGCTCAAGCGATTATCTGGGCTTGGCTGAGATCATTCACGAAGTTTGGGGGCCTGCGATTGGAACCCTATAAAATAACGACACAAAATTGGCGTGGCAGGGATCTGTACTTGTCGCTGATTATCTAAAAACTGACTTCTGATCAGCCTTAAAGGACACCTGGTGTCGCTTGGACTGCTTTCTGGGGGATAGGCTACACACCAGAGGTGCCATAATTTAATTTTTCCGCGCCGAAAAAAAAACGAAAAAAAATTTTGGCAAACGGCAACGGTAATCCCCAAGACGGCAAGCAAATTGCATTCAGCAAACGGCAATTATCGCCCTGCTGTACACTATTTGAAAGGGCGGTTACATGTAATGAGTGTTTTCAGAGATTCCTTTTTCGGATTTCCAGAAGTGAGACTTCGAATTCGTTGAATGCCTCGCAGTGACTTCATTTTTAATAAGCAATAGTATATTTATTACAAGAGTGTGAAAAAATGAGGCTCCAAAAGTTTCAAACGAATGCGAAAAACTCGTCGGCTAGCTTTCGGTGCTTAACACCTTCGTCAGACCTGAAATTGAAACATGTCAATAATAACCCCACGATGTTGAAGCTATGTAGCCAACCGAAGTCTGATTCACGGTACAGTTGAACGGGCGAAACCCCTCACTTAGAGCCACAACAAAGTACAAGTATCCGCAACACAACAGTAGCCACAACAAAGTACAAGTATAGTAGTAAATTTGCCTATCATCTGAGATTACGTGAAAACAATGGACCATCAGTAATGGACAGAGTATCAACAATACTCTCGACCTCACCTTTTCCAAAACCCAACATACGTACTCCAAAACCCATTCCATCACTTGAGCCGATGTTAACAGCAACACTTGTAAGGCTCAAAGATGTATATACGGCTGCCAGTTCAATCACATTTGGAGAAAATATGACAGAACGTGAGCGGATAGGCTTTCGCTAACTCATGGCTAGGAAACGAGAGTTGCGTTACAGCATTGGGGATAAGAGTGGTGATTTTGTGGTAATGAGCAAGGCGATGGGCAAAGCCGTCACGTATCGTAGTCTAGAAGACGCCGACACTTATATAGACTCTTCACGAAGCGAGTTCGACAGAGTTTTTAAACAACTGGAGACAAGATTAAAAGCAGTGATGTGCAGGAAACTTGGGAATAAATGGCCAGGAGATTTATTACTTCACACCCAAGCGTCCCGACGTACTATTCTTCAGTAAAGACGCACAAACTTGGAAACATTGGCCTTGATCGATTGACCGAACATAATATCAAAACGAGGCCTATAATTTCCAATTGCTGGGGACCATCTGACAGAATCAGCTGGCTGTTGGTCAAGCTACTGTCTCCCCTTCTTCGATTCGTCACCTCCAATATTGTCAAACCAAGGATTTCGTGATAGCTTTGAATCAGCGCCAAGTTCCTCAAACCGTCAGTTACGCGAGCTTCGATGCAGTCGCGCTCTACACTAATGTGAACACACATGACGCCGTGGATGCACTGATTGCTCTTTGGAGAGGACATGAAAGAGAAGTTTGTACCATTGGACTTGACGAAACTGACATACGGGATCTCCTTAAAGCAACACTTGCATGTAATGTATTCCAGTTTGGCCAACGTTTCTACAAACAACGCCGTGGGTTAGCCACGGGGGGTCTCCGTTATTGGCTATCTGTTTTCTTGACCACATAGAGCAGAGATCCTTGTCAACTGGAATTCTGTTCTACAGACGTTACATAGATGATGTCTTTGTTATCGGTAACACCCAGGCAGACTTGGATGATACGCTTCGTTCAGTGAATGCACAGGATCCACATGTACAATTCACTGTCGAACAACCAAACGCACAAGGGTTTCTACCCTTCTTAAACACTAAGGTCAGGATCGACACAGGAACAAAGGAAATATTGTGGTACAAGAAGCCTGCTTCTCGAAATGTGCTACTGCACTCAAGGAGTTGTCATCCACTTTATGTCAAAGCCAGCGTAGTTCAGAATTTCGTGGCTACTAAGAACAAGGTCTGTAGCCGGCTGTGCGAAGACATTGATTCGATGGTAGAAAACATCCTTAGCGAAAATGGATACACAACAAGACAGCCACGAACGTGGAAGCCACATTCGACACTAGACGGCATTCCTTTAGTAGTACCATATATAAACGAGAATGTGGCTAGAGAAGTAAATACGGTTGTGAGGAATTCGTCACTACCGGTCAAACTCATTTTCCGACCACCACCGAATCTTAAACAACTGCTTACATCGTCCAGGGTCTACGAGAGTAGATGTGGTCGCACATCCTGTGATTACTGCACCAACAGCCAAATATGCCAACTAAAAGGAACAGTCTATCTTGTGGAATGTCAAGGATGCGGAGAGAAATACGTCGGAGAAACTATGAGACCGTTGCACAAGCGCATAGATGAACGCCGCAGAGCACTCACGAATCCGGCTTCATATCCGTTGAGTAGTTTCTCAAAGCATAGGACACTGACGCATACCCGAGAGGCACCTCCTTCATTCACGGTTACAGTTCTCCACCGTTCGGTCGAAAATTCGAAAATTCTATAGAGAGGAAAATATTAGAAGCCCTTGAGATAAAGCGTCTATCACCTGGAATAAACAGCAGAGAGGAATTAGGTGATACACTTCAGCTAATTATTTGAGTACAGTACCGTAATAGCGTTCGTCTTGTGGGATTACGATAAGACCATGCACTATCACTGGACAACTGCTATTTAAGCACGCAGTTAGCTTGGATACTTGTACTTTGTTGTGGCTCTCAGTGAGGGGTTTCGCCCGTTCAACTGTACCGTGAATCAGACTTCGGTTGGCTACATAGCTTCAACATCGTGGGGTTATTATTGACATGTTTCAATTTCAGGTCTGACGAAGGTGTTAAGCACCGAAAGCTAGCCGACGAGTTTTTCGCATTCGTTTGAAACTTTTGGAGCCTCATTTTTTCACACTCTTGTAATAAACATTTTGGAACAAACATGAGACTTCGTGACAGATCAATTCTCACAATAGTATATTGATTGAAACCATTGGTTATTAAATGAGAGCTGCGGGCCAAAAGCAGCAGCGAAGCGTGAGAATGAGACAACCCAAAATTCTCCATGTGTCTTCCGTTTTCGGCGTATTTTAACCCTTTCATATTCCATTTTCGTTTCCAAAAATCTTGAAAAAGAGATCCGCCCAGCCCTGACCACAAGCCGTTTTAGGCGAAATCGGTGAAGTTCTGAGAAAAAGATGGGCGTTTTCGCCCACGCCCTTCAAACCGACTCTACATATTCTGTCACAGTATAGAAATACTCCAATCGCTAGCCTCACCAACCGGTGGTTCTTTTCATTTCTGCCTTGAATCTTGTGTGGTCCCCTCATCTAGGAAAGTGCCCTGCTTCGAGTATGAAGTTGCGAAAGTATTTTGTTGCCAAAGATATGTATTTCGTATACGTGAGACTGAGAAATCAAAATTACCCATCGAGGTTTCCAGAAACGTGTCTTTCTTTATTGTTTTCCTATCATACCTTTCCGTAGTCCTCTTTCTCGCACAGCTAATGTTTTGTTCAATACTAATACAATATCGCCCTCAGCAGCAACTCGCATCCTCGTTGATTACGTCGCAACCCGTTCATTGCCTCGATTTCCTGAACCCTGAAACCTAGGGTTAAATACTAGCTTTCCGGTTGGACGAACATGTTCACGGTGGTTTTCATTAATGGAAAATGGGCTAATCGAAAATGGAAGAATATTTTAGGAAAAACAGTGTTAGTTAGGGTCCGAATAAGTGGACGGAGCGTCAGATAGTAGAGATTACGGGTCTACAAAAGATTTCGTTGTCACACGATCACTTCCTGTGAGAGTAAAGAGGTGGGATGAGAGTAAAGGATTTCGTACCCTTCTGGTGCGTTTTTCTTGGTTTCTTCATAATTTCAGTTCTACAATCAACAATTATCGTGAACACTGCCTTTGAGATAGAGAAGAACAAGGCTCCTATGGGTATCATTGAAAGCACAAAGAGACTCGAATATCCCATAAAGAGAGCATTGCTAAAGCACAGATAAACCTGAATCTCTCGAAAAGAACTCAATCTCACTGTGTTTTCGGTATTCTTTCGAGCAAATTTACCTTCTGTCATTTTATAAAAGAAGATACGAAAGAACTGTGCATGTTCTGAGCCATACATAGTTAACGATAACTAAGAATTCCTTGTTTGTCATTTATGCATTTTTTTACAATCAGTCCTAGTTTTTCGGAAAGTGAAAACGGGCCTAAAATTCGAGTTATTGGTGTAAAGCAACCCCGGATTCAGTGAGGAAAAAAGTGAAAAAATAAAATCACGTGAATAGTTCCCATTTTTCCGCATTTTCACGCTTTTTTCGGAAATCGAATTACCAAAAATTATCGGAATTCGAGATTTTGCTCATCCGTGGTACCAAATCTACTGCAAAAACAAGCGAACGATAACAGAATATAAGCATGAAGGACAGTAAAAAATGAGTAAGAATAAGGATCACTGAATGCAGGGGAATGGCGTAATGATGCAGGTGAATATAGCAAGGCAGAGGCATTGATGACGGCGCTAAAGGTGAATTTCTCTGCCAATTCGAGACTTGATGCTTCGGGGAAAGCGGCCTTTATCACACTCTGTTATCATTAGGCATCAAATTCACCTTTAGCGCCGTCATCAAAGCTTATCCGCGCAAAGAGTGAATTCGCTGAGCGGTTGGATATCAGTTAGCGCAAAGCGTGAAAATACCGCCAGCGCTAACATGTTAATGCATATCAGTTGTTGAGCGACTGGATATCACTCAGCGCAAAAGATGAATTTACCGCCGGTGCTGACATCTCAGAAATTTCTAAACAAGTGGAAAAATCTCACAAGGGACCACTTCGAACATAAAATGGAGTATTGAAAAACGGTCTTTTGAGGGTTGTAGAGGAGTTAAAAAGAAACAATTTGAGATTTTAATATTTCACTCAGTCCTCACGGGTAGATCAAAAACGATCAAAAAAGGAAAGAAACCAGAACGTTGGATTGGGAGGACGTAGCACAAATGTGAGCTATACAGTGGCCTTGAAATCATCTGAAAAGGTTCTCCTAAAAGTTTGAAGATGAAATCTAGCTAGGTTCTCGAGTTATGACTTGTTCATTGATCCCCTGAACAATGCTCGTTGCATTTAAACCACCGATCACTGCAATGTGATAGTCGGGGTGAGCTAGCAGCACACCGTGGCTCAGTCGGTTAGGCGTTGGATTACGAAGCAATTGAAAGAAGGTTCGAATACTGTGGGATCATTACTGCATTATGGCTGGTAGTAATGACATTTCTATGTGTTCACCTTACTTGTTTTGAGTTTTAACAGTGTCTCTTGTTTTTTATACCTCTTTTCTTATATCGCAGAGGTAACGTGATATAAACGGAGAACGGTTCACATCAATGTTAGAAACTATAGAAATTCCGAGGTTTCGACAATTGCTAGAATATCAAGAATACCCTTACCCTTCTCCCCCACATATGTTACAGAAAAACCGTCCTTAAAGGCACAGTCCAACCTCAGAAGTAATTTTTGATATTTTGGTCCGGTCGCCGTCTATAGCAACCCTGCCAAGCGCGAAATCTCAATTCGCTCAAATAAGCGAGAAAAAGCTAGGAAAAAGTCGACCACGCCCCCTTGGAAGAAAAAATGGGCAACGCCCACTGGCAGGTTTCCGACCTCAATAGGGAAGAGACAAGCGAATGATTTTATTCAAAATATATGTTCTTCCTTTTGTTTTCGGTCTGGTTTATATTGTGACCTGTTTCAGAATGACGGCTGCGAATAACGAGAAAATACAGGTTCGAGACAACTCGTCCGCGAACTTCTACCAGTTCAAATTCTAAATTTTTGAGGAGCCGTAACTCAGTTCGTAGTCAGTTCTGAGCGATTCTGGAGACACCATTGCGATCAGCGTTACATTTTCTCCAAGATAGGCAGTAAAACGAAAAATCGATTCTGAGCTTGGACTGTGGCTTTAATTCGGAGAAACACTTTAGGGGACTTATTTTGATATATGACACTGGAAAAAAGTTCGGACAAAATGAAACTTCGTGGACTTGTTCCTTGATCAATGATCAATCTTTTTAGAAATTATTGTTGTAAACAGAAGTGGGTTTACCTAAACTACAAAATCCATTAAAGCAACCTAATACTTTAGCGCATGGCTCGAAGACTCAAGAAAAGTGTTTCGTTATCAATTCTAAAATTTGGAGTAGAACAGAACCACTCTTTTGAAAACGCATCTTACAAGATAACTACTTTTATTCAGCCCGGCCATTCTGGTTTAAATGTAGTTTTCTGGTGCCATTTGGACGTAGAATCCGAGTATGCTCTCCGCAGCTTCTCTGAAAGTTGAGAAGCTTTTATGAAAAGAAGTTATAGTCGTTTTTCCAAGCCTCGCGACCATCAAGGAATTTTTAGGGTGGTTTGGAAAAAAATTTCGGATTCGGCTCAAAACTTGTATGTAGGGGTAATCTAGGGTGCTGAACACGAATCTAGAGATCGTTTGCTGAAATTCTGAGGTTTACTGTAGTTTACGGTAGTTGTCATGACATAGAGGGCCCAAACCTACCTTAATAATTTGAAAATTGACAAGTGAACATCAAATTCGTATTCAGTACCCCGAATAAACCCTGTTCAGAAATTTTGAGTCAATTCTGAGACTTTCACCCAACTACCGTATACCCACCGTAATCTACCGTAATCTGTCGAAAATCGATAAACTGACCTCAGATTTCATTTCATTTATTCATTCCAGTCGAGCAGAACATGCAAATTTAACGAAAACCAACAGGAAGCGGAACGACTGGTTGTATTGAAAGTATGCCTAGTTTTGAATAGAACTATTAAAAGAAGCACACGAGACGAATCACGTTAATCTCACGGTTGTCGCGCTTTGCAACGTGTTCAGAAGCTTCAGATCGGACGGAGATCCTCACATTAGTTATTGGGAATTAGACGCGATCTGATTGTAGCATGGTTTCAACCGAGAAGTTAGAGGTGACATCTCAGGACAAGCAAGCTTCATTGCTAGTAGAGATTTGGGTGAGGATAAAAACAACTCTCCACCTTGTATGCCTTGTATGAAGTGTATTAGGTTCATCGGCATAGACTAGTAACAGTACAAATGCTGCCCTACCATGTGGGATCCTTGGTGATTCATCGACCCTCCCGCCACAAACAGGTATCTGGGCTAATTTCATCAACAAAATTTGAAGTAATATAGCGGTGCATTTACTGTAGTTCTCATTGATATCCACCATACAATGAATGTTATCCATGATACGTCACCAGTACACCACTCGGTTGAAAACGGTGCGCATCAAATACAGGCACGAATGGGAGGTAAGAAATTATAGTGTAAGGTATGAAATGAGAGCGATTAACGGGACTCAACGCTGCAGCTGGGACAACCTGGCAATCATGTAATAGCGTCTGATGCCCTCCTGTATAGCAAAAGAACTAGGAACACCAGTAATATGCCAAGAGGCGTCCATACGAAAACAAAAACATTCAGTGTAGACAAGATTACAAAATCTTTTGGATTTTGATTATGGCGATCTTCCACTATATCACTAATTAGGCTCGGAGACACGTGGCATTATAAGCAGCATAGCACGTATAGCATTGCCGATAATCACACCATACCAACGTTCACTGCAAATAAAACAAACGAGCAAAACAGATACCAAGTTCGAAGATGATCGCTCTCCCCAGAAACAGCCTTGGACCTTTTATTGAAAATCCTAATGTCACATGCACATCCGCATATTAGGTATGGTTAGATCCGCGGCCTGTTTCCTCAAAAAAAAACGTGTAAATTCAAACCGCGGCTGGCGTGGCGGTTTAAATCTCAATCTCTGAGAATTAAACCGCCGCGCCAGCCGCGGTTTGGATTCAAACGTTTTTTCTTGAGGACACAGGCCACGGACCTAACTACATATAAACGACCTCTAATAGAAACCCTTTGAGCACAGAAACTTATTAAGTTCACGACTGAAAGTGATGAATGACGTAGCAGTAATAGCTTCTGTCGGGAGCTCATTCCACAGTTTGATGACACGATTCAGAAATGATTGTTTATAGTGTTGAGTTCTAACCTTGTTCATTAATAGCCGTAGCGGGTGCCCCCTAGTGAAGGAATTGGTGTTAGAAAGTGTGAACATACTTTCAGTGTCTATGTCATTTGTATTACGGATAAATTTGAAGAGCAAAACTTGATCATAAACGGTTCTGCGAAAGACCAGGGTGGAAGCGCCTAAGTAGGACAGTCGTTCCTGGTAGGGTACCCCAAAGAGACCGGCTCTGGCAAAAATACGTGAAGTGAAGCTCCTTTGTACACCTTCCACCGCATCAATTAGCGTCTGCTTGGAAGGCGACCACAGTGGGGTACAATACTCTAGAAGCGGCCTCACATAAGTTGAAAAAAGTTTGAAAAGTGTTTCAGTTTTTCTTGTTGCGAAAGCCCGTAAAATAAAATTTGACCTGGTTTGGGCGAGAGCTGTTATCCTGTTCACATACTCATCAAAGGCAAGGGTGCTAGAGTATTGTATCCCGAGGTCGCGAATCGAGCGAGAGATGCCTAATTCGTGGTCACCTAAATAGAATCTGCAATCACTGGGATGTTTCGGACCAACCAACATTACTGTAGTTTTGTCATACGAAATATCGAGTTCCCAAATGGAAGACCATTCGAAAAGCGCATCAAGGGCGGATTGTAAAGACTGAGGAGAATTGTAGGAGAATAGTTTTGTGTCATCTGCGTAGATGGAGCAGTGTACGGAATCGGGGATACGGTCGGGCAAATCATTGATGTAGAGTAGAAACATAAGTGGGCCCAAGCATGTCCCTTGTGGCACCCCGGACGTTGTAGAGTAGGCGGAAGAAGTGGCGTTATTGACAATAACTTTCTGTTCACGATTACTCAAGAAGGCCTGAATGAATTTAAATAATTGACCATGTATGCCATACGCGATGAGTTTTTTGAATAGCAGACTGAGTTGTACCGAATCGAAAGCTTTGCTGTAATCAATATAGCAAGACGTCACATACTCATTTCGATCAACCCGTTTTTGCCATAAGGGAATAGTGGTCATTAGGGCAGTAACTGTGGACTTCTTCCTAAGGAATCCATGCTGGGATTTGTGTATCAAACTGTTTTCTTCAAAATACTCAGCCAGCTTTCTACAGACAATCCTTTCCATCACTTTGCTCACGCAGGACGTCAAACAGATTGGTCTATAGTTGCATGCGTCTGACTTGCACCCTTTTTTGAATATAGGTTTCACAAGCCCCAAGCGCTAAACAGATGGGACCTCACCGTGAAGCAGAAAACGATTAAATAGTAAGGTTAAGGCGGGCGTGACCCCTAATGCGGCTTTCTTGAGGAAAACGTACGGTAGAGGGTCAGGAGATGTAGACGTGCGATTAGGCAATCGGGATAGAATCGGGAGATTCGTTATGAGCACTTTAAATAACCTCCGAAAGCGAAGTTTGAGTCCTAAATTTTTTCTCGACCTTCGGAGCCCCATGAGGTAAGAAGCTCAAGGCCATTTTTGGGGGTTCAGAGGTCGAATTTTTTCCCCCAAACTCAGCCCCAGGGGGTAATTAGGGACGCTGAACACGAATATGGGGTCCCTTTCCTGTTTTTTAGCGGATTTCGTTCGGTTAGGGTGCATTGACTGGCATTTTACCTACCGCATCCCATTGTTTTGGTGGTTTTTGATCTACCCGTGAGGACTGAGTGAAATTTCAAAATCTTAAATTGTTTATTTTTACGCTCTCTACAACTCTCGAGAGACCGTTTTTCAAAACTCCATTTTATGTTCGAAGGTGTCCCTTGTCAGTGAAAACATGATAAAACGACTGATCACGTCTCAAGGTGTTTACCATGAGCACAGCCTTTTTAATGCCGCTTCATCTCACTAGAGCCCTCATTCGGCGTTCTGATGCCGGCCCTGGAAGGTGGCTTTGGGTCACTCTCCGGAGGCCAGCATAATTTTGGCTGCTGGGAGGATACAGTGGGTATTTTCACGGCGGGGGGGGGGCGAGTTACGCCGCGGTCCGCAGAGGGTGGCTCCTCACCGCAGACCTCGGTGAAGATTACGCCCATGTTGCGGACTAGGCGGGGTTTCCTGTGCTGTGGACCTTCAAATTCGTGACATTTTCGAGGTAAACTCACCCATTTTTCGATGTAAATTCACCTCATTTCCGCGGTAAGTTGGACCCTTTCTCGCTGCAAGTTCGCACCATTTTCACGGGATATTCACCCCATTCTAACCTATTCTAGCGGCAAATTCACCCATACAGTGAATTTACCGCGGGAAATTAAGACTTCATGCCGACTTGTACATGAGCATCAAGTCTCTCTAGCTGAGGCATCACGTCTCGAAATGGCAGAGTTGATGCTTAATGATAACAGAGTCTGATAAAGGCCGCTTTCCCCGAAGCATCAAGTCTCGAATTTACAGAGTACGTCAAAAACGGTTTTGGGAAAGTACACTTCAACCGGATTGGCCAGGGCAACTAATAGTAGTTTCCTTGTGAGGGCATCTTTCGCGCTGGTACCGCGTTCCGCGGTTGTGCCGTGCTCGTCTCCCCCTTGTCCCGCGATCCGCCTCCGTACCGCGTAAGTTACCTGATCGACCCATCCATGGTCATTCTCGTGCTCGTACCATGTGCTACCATTATCGTCCCCCCACCGGTTCAGCGCTCCCACGCTGTGCAGATTTGTAAAGCGGAGCGAAATAGGGCACGGACAACTCAGGCAAACTCAAATGTCGACAACATGTTTCTAAGGTGTCATCACAGAGCACATCAGCTGAGGACACGAAAAAAAGGGTGATTTCGGCCCGAGAGAACCTGGTATCGCGCCGAAAGGTCCAGCTGTAGACCTCCTAGTGCCGGATTCGGAGAAGGCGGCATGACTTAACTGAAGCCCCGAAAGGTTCAGCGGTCCACCTGCTACCACCGGATTTATGGATTTTGCTGTGGACATCCTTTCGCCGGATTTGAAATCATAAGGTTGCCTACTCGGAGGCATCTTTAGTTAGACGAACGAATAACGCCATGCGCACGACTCTGGTATTATTGCTGTACTGTTCTTCTCGGAGCGAAAATTGCGCTCCGCACTTGCGGACAACCGCTGTTGCAGCACGCAGAATGATGATAATCGTGCTGGTAAAAGGATAAAGGATAAAGTTCTCGGCGTATATCAATCCTGTGGAGATGCGCCACACATTCGACTCCCGTTCAGAATCGTAGAGGCTTTGAAATCGTGCTGGTACAAGAAATAATCATGCCGGGGCCCTCTGGGGCCGTATGCACATCTCTCCCCGCGCGTCCCCGTCCCCGCGAAGGCCATCCATGATTGGTCAATTTCGCCTGATGACCAATCACAGAGTGGCTTCGCGGGGACGGGGACGTGCGGGGAGAGATGTGCATACGGCTCCTGGTCTCAGTACAATTATCATCGTGCCTCGTGCTGCAACAGCGACTGTACGCAACTGCGGAGCGGAATTCCGCCTCGATAAGGACAGTAGTATTACTATGGTTCTTTTATTTGGCTCTTATGAAAGCAGAGCAGCAAACCGATATTGTTGAGTTTTCCTTTGTGAGTGTGTGATTTTCCGACCTATTGAGGTATACTATCCGAAATCCCAACTCTCCATCTATCTAATAGCGTTCTAGCTACCCGAAGATACTCATCAAGTTTTTAACGGCGTGCATCACGGCACTGAAACGGGTTAATTTATATACTCGATGTGGCGAAAATTGCTTTTTTGGTAGAGTCATTCTCAATTGTGGTCCATTCTCTTCAACAACTCCTGGAATCTTTGAAAATCGAGTTTTTGAAAAAAAAAACGATGATAATTGACAAACTGACTACAGAATGACTGCATAATGATCAAAGTTGGGGTTGGTTGGTCTGAAGCCGTAGGCTGATGAGGATAAGATGGAAATTGAATTTTTTAGGAATAAAAAAAATGCTGGTTTCGCTGACATGAGAAAAAAATCCGCGAACCCGTTTTGTTGCCATTACTCAGCACTCACACAGTTTGAATGTTCGATGATCCCAAGTGGCTCTTATAAATAGACAGAGTATAACGATATCTGTTTGGGACTCCGTTGACAACGAGAGCTGGCCTGCGTTAAAGGCACAGTCCAACCTCACAATCGTTTTTCTGCCTATCTCGAGAACCTTCGCACGCTGATTCCAATGACACCTTTTGAATCGTACAAGACCCCTTGCGGACGGAGTTATGGGAACCTCAAAAACCGAGCTGCGGAAGCATGGTGGACGAGTTGTCCGAGACTTGTAAGTTTCGTCATTTGCAACCGATGTATGCGAGCATATCTGATTAAAGGCTGTGTCCACGATAAACTTCGTCCTCGGTTTTTGGCCGAAAATCGAAAGTTCAGGGTCTCATTGGAGCACTGGGGTCGAAAGAATGAACGGAAACGAGCCTGAAAGAGCTCCATACGGCTCCGAAGTCCGCTCGCGCTAGCCCTTCCGCTCGCGGCCGAGTTTTCCGAGGAACAGTTTGGTCCGCTTCTACATTAGCATTGGAGCGCGAGCGCGGCTGAGTTTAGTATTGGGGCGCATCCGCACACTATACTTAGTATCCGAATCACTCCTTTTCGGATATCCGACCGGATATCCGAGATTCGGATAATCCGAAATCCGAAAAAACGTGTTATCTGAATCGAACCAATATTCGGGAAATTAAAAATCGGCGTTATCTGAATCGAACCATTATCCGAAGGGTCAAAATTCGGATAGAATCGAATAAATTTCGGATAAACTTCGGATAAAATCGGATAAGCGGGTAAAATTTCGGATAAAATCGGATTATTTTTGGATAAAATCGGATAAAATTGCACTCGGCCACGCCCATTTTTGCGTACCGCATTCTATTTAGTACATTAACCCAGGATTTTACTCCTCCTTCCGAAATTGGAAGAGTCGTTGCGGCGCCGAAAGATAGGCGTGGTCAAGTGATATGACCAAGTGGCTAGTTATTCAGTGTGGAAGTTGTTTTAATAGTCGCTTTGCATACTTTTCACTTGCTAGTTGCTCTGAAAAACCTGTGTATTAGATAATACTGTGCCTTCCAACGACGATAGAGTAATTGAAGATTTGTTTTGATACTTTTAGTAATATACATAGATAAAGCTTGAATTTTGTATGTTAACATGCTGCAAATGCAATGAAGTATTACTGTTTGCACAATTATGGATGTTTCCAAAGGCTTGACATGAATACCTGATTTATTTTGCCTCAACTTTGTTCCGAAAAAATCCGAAGTTATCCGAAATTATCTGACCGGATATCCGTATCCGAATCATTGGAAAAATGGCATTATCTGAATCGATCCATTATCCGAAAATTTGAAAAAGCGCATTATCTGAATCGAACCAATATCCGGAAAATTTAAATCGGCATTATCCGAATCGATCCATTATCCGAAAAATTTTCTTCGGATAACAAGTATACTGCACACGCTGTCTACTTCAGGCCCATGCCCGCGCAACTCATCCACCTTTGAAATGTGGCTATCAAGAAGAAGAGCTGATTTCGGATGTCTTGCAGCGTTTTTCATGATTCTTTCTTCAATGATGAAACAGTCAGACTCTAGACCTTCGTTTTCTGGTGGAAACTCGAAAACGATTTTTATTGTGGACACTGCCTTTAAAGAGAGAGACTGAGAATGAAGGGAAGAATGGGCTATTGATCAAAAATCATCGCTCATCTCGAAACTGTTGAGCTCGAGAGATCGTAAAAGGGGCGTGCTAAAGTGTCTTCCTGATATGGGCGCCCCAGGGTGGCCTCCTCCTATAACTCGATTATTCGGAGAAATCGAGAGCTCGCACTTGGCAGCTATTATATGGGGTGGGTCTACTTCACAGTTCCGAACTTCAAATGGTTTCCAAATAACACAGCTAAGCAACTTTTCTCGGTGCGCCTTCATGTACGAATGTTGTAAGCTGGATTGAGACGATTATTCAAACAATAGAGCATTTCTACTGTCCAAGCGCACTCATTTTTTTCGATTTTCCGGATAAAATGAATACTTGACAGCCGAAGAAATAGGAAGCCTCGAATAAGTCGAGGAATAGAACAGTCTGAAATCGGGACAGAATCGCGTTTCCAAAAAGAAAACAATCTTTCAGATCTCCAAATAAATCTAGTGTTCGAAAACACGCACAATAAAATAATAATACATAAATGACCACTTCGAAAACTTCAAAAACCCTTAAAACACTATTCGAGAAATGATTTCATTGAAACCAAAGTCTCATATGTGAGCAATAGCGCAAAGGCACGTGCGCTTCACGAATGACCAGGGAAGAAGACAGAAGAAGGTTCTTCAGTTGAGCAACCAAGTGAATATTTCATTGGCGATCCGCACGATCGATGTTCACCGGCGATAGGACGTGCTGCCTTATCAACCTGCCGTGAATCTGCTATCGCCAGGTCGATAGCGGGTCGACAACAGGTCCATGTTTTTCTCCCGAAAGAACCTGTTATCACCCAGCTGCTAGAGAAGGGGGCGGGTCAACCTGCTGTCGACATTTGGGTTTGCCTGAGAAGTACCCTATAGCATCGCGGAAACGTCGATGGTCGAACGCGGGACGCTCCTGGTTCAAGAAAAGAAAAAAATGTGATTCGAGTAAAACAGTCGAAATAAGGTGTTTTAAGAATTCATTTGTTGAAATTTGCAAAAACTGAGTTAGTCGAAAACTTGATTATTCGAAAAATCGAGTCAATTCGACTACTCGCTTATTCGAAATTTTGAAAAATCGAAATAGTCGAAAACTCGATTATTCGAAATTCTGAAAAATCGAGTTAGTCGAAAGCTCGACTATTCGAAAATTTTATCGAGTCGCCGAAGTATAGTCGACACTATCGCTCGTGCGTGATCACCGCCGGCGCCGAAATAAGACCACGCCCACCGACTCGAGAAACCAGCGGCCCTAGGACCCATCGTTGCACCGAATGCACCCAAACATCTACGGGGTCGCGAAGCACTTTTTGTCTGAGAGGGACTCAGACACTCGTGGAGGGCGGGCCGAGCTGCGAATACAGGGCGAGGCGAGGATACATACTCGGGCGGCACCGGATTCACCTCGGCTCACCCTTCAGTACCAAATTGGTACTACCAATGTAGGGCCGGCCGCGGGAATTTTCGGAATGAGCCGAGGAAGTTCTATTATTACTTGGCTCTCCTCACCGTTTATTGATTATTTTAGAGTACTATACATGATCTTGTTCTTTTTTTCAATCTATAAAGCCTCATTTCAGGTTATTCTACATAATCTTCATTTTATTGAATTCATTAAACCTCATTTTAGATTATCCAACATTATCTTCTCTTCTTTTTCAATCTACAAAACATCAAGAACTCGTAGGGTGACATATTTATTTCTCTTCCAGTACTTTCCATATATTTCCAAACACTATAAAGTGCGGATATTACAATCAACTACTAACTACTATGTATCAGAGATTCCTTATTAAAGTTATGTGTCAGACTCAAGAAATTAGCTGAGTAGCTCGTTTCAATATGAAGGGTTATCAATTTGAACTAGACGAAATTCTCCTGGGAATCGAAAATGCAATCGTGATTATCGAGGTCCTCATCCTAGACGTCAGGTCCTTGTCTTCGTCGTGGACGACAGCTTGCACAGCTTGGCGAGGCGATTGGTGCTGGAAAAGTATATCTGAGATAGCCATGTGGTCATACCTAATGTGATAGATTAAAAAGACTTACACCCATAATCCCGCGATCCTCCATTTCGAAATAGTCCCTTATATCTGCGGACTTCATCTTCATCAGACATCCTGGAGTCCAAGCTAGATCTGAAAACAGGATTTTTGCAACTATCAAAGCGTCACAGATACAACACGGATGGCCACGCTGGTAATAGTTCGTGTATGATATAACGAAGTTCTTGAAGGTCTTTGAACTTCCTAGGTTTTAATGGTTTGAAAGGATATATGAAACAAAGCAATCGCATTCCCGCGAGAGATAGGTTTCGATCGATGAAACAATGTGCAAAACGGTACTGTAACCATGGAGTATTTCGCAATACACCGGTGCGCGACGAACTACCGCACTGCGATTTGATTATCACCACGCGACGCACCCACGTGCGACGCGAAATTTCCGCTGCTGGGCCCTTTCTCTCCTCGTCTCGCCCCATTCAAGTCTCCGCCCCTGATTTCTGTCCTCGGGTCAGCCTCAACGCCCAAAAATACCTCGGGTCGCCCTCTACGAATGCCTGAGTATGGAATGAGACCCGCAATATCCACGAACTATAGTCTAGGTCGCTCATTTCGAGCCGGTCGAAGCAAGGGTGATCGGGCTAATCATGTCATAATCTCCTTATCACTGTTGTATTTTGCCATGACCGACCGCTCCGCTGCTTACTGCTCCCGGACTCATCCGAGCAAGCTAGGCTTTATTTTCTAAGCTTTCAAAGCATTGTAAAACAATAATAGCTCATGAAAACAAACTGCGACGTCGGATGAGTGAGGGCGTACGCAATGGTGGAACGTTTACGCTGACGACAAAGTCGAGGCAACTCTGCGAGCTGTTGGTGCCCAACGCCGCGTCAGGGTTCGACGCCGCCCCAAACATCTCGCTCGGCGACGTGTCGCTGGTAGCTGCAACTCTGCAGAGCCCTGTAGTTGCGCGCGATCGCTCACGGTAGCGCTCACGCTGCTCAAAAACTGGGGGGGATCCCCAGGAAAAGCATGCAGCTCAGCGCAGTCAGTATTGTAGTGATAGGGGAGTGATTGGTGTGGTTGGTGTGAAGTGTAGTCCTCCATTGTGGTCGACAGTGCCTCCTCGATTTCAAGTGTTGGCCAAAAGGGTAATGTGGAGAGAGGAGAGGGCAGAGAATCGTGAACATAGTGAAGAGAGTGCATTTTAGGAGAGACGCGGTGTGGGTGGAGTTGAGGGTGAGCGTGTTTTTGGCCGAGGTTGCAGACAGACACTCTGTCAGGGAAGAGTGCGCGTTTGAGGGAGGGCGCAGTCGGGTGTGCAGGGTCGTATGGAGGGGGACGCTAGAATTTGAATCTCCCTCCGCCCCCCGTCCCCGTAATTTAGCCCCGGAAGTATTCTCTTCGTTTTAATCGCCGAATTGCCGTTTCAACTGCGTTTTCAGCATCGGAGACATTTAGGACTTGCCTTCAGTTATTTTCTGAGTTTGATGAGGAAATCTGGTGGGTACCCCTCAATCGAAGTGTTACTGGATTCTTTCTGAAACTTATTGAGATAGTTGTTGTTATTTTTAAAAGCTTCATTATATATCTAACTACCTATGTTGGTATATCAATCGTTGAACTTTTCAATTTTTATCTTTAGCAGTTCGTATTCATACTTTTTTTGTTTCGTGTTTATGATTAGCTTGGCTTTCTGGTCAATACTTTACATTATGCGCAGTGAAATTTCTGAATTTTGGGTCTTTTTTAATTTCAAGGAGTTCTTTTCAGGAAAAGTAAAAAGCTTAGCACTTTTTATATAAATTTTGTGTTTTTTGTATGGTTAGATCCGCATCCTGTTTCCTCAAGAAAAAACGTGTAAATTCAAATCGCGGCTGGCGTGGCGGTTTAAATCTCAATCTCTGAGAATTAAACCGCCGCGGTTGGAATTTAAACGTTTTTTTCTGGAGGACACTGGCCACGGACCTAACTATAGTTGACACTACGCTCCTTGCTAAAGATGCTCGGGTAGTTCTGGTTTGAGTTCCATTAGAAGCATTCTTTCTCGAAATTTTAATTTTTCGTCCAGCATCTCAACGCCCCTCTCCGAATTTTATTTTTAAAAATTCATGTCTCCAACGTTGTCGCGCAGGACAGCATCGGGTTCACAATGGTTGTTTGGCTTCAATGCTATGCTTTGATTTTTTTTTATCTCAATGAAATTCTCTAGGGACTGATACCTAGTAACCCTACCATAACTCCGAAGTCACGGAGAAAATCAGCTAAAACCCGTTTTCTCGTTGTCCAATATCGTTGTCCGGAACCGCGCCTTTAGCCGAAACTGGGCAACGCAGGTTTTCTTTTAAAAAGGAAACCCGGAGGTCTCAAAGGTTCCATTTTAGTCCTAGGCCTACCGTCTACAAAATACGCTAAGATCGCCCGGAGTTCGCAGCTTAAAGCATTTAAGAGCAATATTCCAAATTGCACTGCGGTGAGCCTTCGAAAAATACCGTGCTTCTTCTTCTGCAGCCTCTAAGTGGTTTTTTGTCATAGGTTGAGGAACCGGGCGGCCTAAAGCCATTGATGGTAGGACTTCGGCGTATTTTGGCTACCGTAATCCGGCAATCGCTTCAGGACCCAAAGCCCGATTTCCCTCTACATCGGGACCGTTTCGAAGCTTCATTCAGTTCAATTGTGAGCGTTTCCGGTACGATTGCGTCCTGGAGCGTACTATGTAGGTCATCCATGCAGAGGTCGATCACATCAGAACTTGTCAGCGCAGCATTTTTTTTTACTTTCAAGCCTAATGTCCTCGAACTCTAGGCGTGATAGCTTAGAAAGGGGCACTCAAACTGAAAATCTTACGTTGTGTTCATTATTGACTCCATAGGCCTCCTGACTCTCCTGATTTTGCAAGGGGAGGGAAACCCCGGGCTGGTAAGAACTTAGCGTAGTGTGAAAAACCGCTGTGTACTCATAGCTATCGTTCGTTTCAGAAGTTTATGCGATGATCTACCCTTGAATTCCATCCTACTCGCAGTAGTATTATCACAATCGTGGATGCGAAGCGGTTGTTTTTCGAAAAACTTAATCATGAAAATGAAGATATCACTCTGAAAACTGCACCACTTCTATGATAGTGATACAGAAAAGTGCGAGTAGCAGGGAAATTAAGGCTACTTCACAAATTTTTCTTGGGTGGAGCCATGAATGGGATCCTCGTGGAAATGAGAATTCCCACGATTTCTATTTTCGGGGAGAAATTTCCCAAGGGAATTTTTTTCAGTGCCTGCTCTACTCCTAAGGCGCACGGAAAAATTTCTACAAAATCAACTAGAAGTATTCAAACTACGGAGGGTCACTGTGAATCACACTGTTTAGGTGTGATTCACATGCCCTTGCCAATTTATTCTTCTGCCTCTACCGCCTGATTTCATTCATTCGGCAAGGAAAACCCTCGGCTCCGAATTTGGAAAATCAAGCATTCGCGGGAAAGCAAGGAAATGCTTATTGCTTGCCTATGCTTATTTCATTCTGAAATATCGAAAAGTTGCATTCAAATAAATTGAAGAGCGCTGTAGTGTTGACTGCGGCTTAGAAAAATTGATTAAAGCTTCTCCAAGGAATATTAGAATGGCAAAGCCCTTCATCTCAAAACTCTTCCAGCCCAGTTCAGAATGCTGTTCATATTCTCCGAGGAACTTCTCCGAAAACCTGCTCCAGTGGTGATGGAGGGGTTAGAAAAGCTGATCGACATAACGAAAGGTGGTGAAAGAAACAGCCAATCTAAAGGGCGGAGGGAAATCGGGCTCTGGGTCCTGAAGCGATTGCCGGATTACGGTAGCCAAAATACGCCGAAGTCCTACCATCAATGGCTTTACCGGGCGGCCTTCACAGGATTCGTCCAAAGGTCCATTGTTGTTAAGGAGGTAGGTCTCTTCGGGCTCATGAACAAGTGCGCCGTGTCGTGTCCGGGAGCGCCACAGTCTGGGCATGCGTCTGGTCGGCTGCTGTCGATCTTGTTGACGTAATACATGAGCAGAATAGAGTGACCACAGCGCAGCGAGGCAAGAGCACATCTGGCTCGCCTGCCGAGGGGAGACTCGGACTCGCAACCCCGAGGCGGCGCTGCTCCCTAAGATAGGGTTCACAGCCGCCTTCTCCAGATATCTTCGAACAAACTGGGTGTGCTCCTCACGCAGAAGACGAAGCCTTTCCATGTTGGAGTCGGTCCATCTCTGTACATCAACTTTATACATCTGCTGCTCCACATACCGTGCTCCAAAGCCAGACCGAGCTACGTCGGTGGCTTTGGAACGCGGAAACCGCAGAATCTTCGAAAAGTGTAAGTCAAATCTACACTCCCCGAGGCTCATCAGTAGGGTGGGGGTGCAGTAAGTATAAAATTTAAAAAAAAACTCAGAAAACCACTGCAGAACCTAACAATTTCTTTTCGGTTTTTTTTAGAATCTGGGGGACATAGGTAGAGTTTTATGCATTTTTCAAAAACTTTGATCTTCAAGTGGGGCGGGGGGGCATAGCTTCGTCCGAGGTCCTGAACAATGGTCTGCCTAACTCTGGTTATGCAACACTCACAGAGACAACATTTTTGTCAAAAAATATTATATTTTCGTCGCAGAATTCTACGATTTCATCTCAGTGTATTATTCGAAAAAAAGCTAATTTTTTTCTTTAGTATTTGGGAATGTGAAACTTTATAATTCTGCTCGTCGCTTGAGACTGACGCTAGAGGAGAAGACGTCGAAGAATGGGCGGAGGAGTGCCATCTGGTCATTCTCAACCATGATCAGCCCACTCGTCTCCCGGCCAACGACCGATCCTTTAGTCCAGACATCTCTCCTGTATCATCTAATCTCTCCAGCGCCTGCTCTTGGTCGACCGCTACTACTCTGTCCAGTGATCATATCCCGGTCCTTGTCCATGTCGATCTCTCTAATTCTCTTGCTCCTTATTCAGGTATCCGTCAAAGGTCTTATCTTAATCTTTGCCTTGCAGACTGGCGCCTGTTCAGGGAGGTGGCACTTCGCCATGTGGATGACTACCCATGGAATGGAAACGTGTACCAGAAAGAGCGTCACTTGACGGACGCGATTCGCAAGGCAATGAAAGCCGCCATTCCGGAGGGCCGAGTTAAGACCTTCTTTCCCAATGTCACCAGGGAAATCTTGAAGATAAAGACAAAGGGATGCAAAGAGAGTCTCGGATCACCTGCATCCGACCATTGCTGAGCTGGTCAGCGAGATTAAGCGAGATCTGGACAAGCACAAGAAGGAGTGTTGGGAGAAACTTACGGAGAAGATGAGTTTCAAGAGTGATGGAGCGTCAACTTGGAAAGTTCTAAAGAAGATCTCGGGCAAGAGCACCACCAACTATTCCACGATCGAGTTCGAGAATGGAGTTTTCAAATCGGGAAAGGAGGCTGCAACTGCTCTCGGAAAGAATTTTTTCATAACTCAGGCTAAGAGAGGGAAACAGAACCGAGTGACTGTAAGAGAGCTCTGTAAGTTACCACTCATGAATGAAGCAGAAGCTGTGACACCCGAGCAGATTGAAAAGGTGGTTAAAGAGATGCGCAACTCGAAGGCTGTAGGGCCGGATGGCATTAGTCCAGCGGTCTTGAAGAAACTGCCGAGTGAGATTATGCCAATCCTGGCTGACGTCATCAACACATCCTTTCGCACGTGCATCATACCCCAAGACTGGAAAATGGCAAGCGTCATCCCGTTGCCCAAGCCAGGTAAATCGCCCTCCACGGCTAAGGGATACAGACCAATAAGTCTTTCATCACCAATCGCCAAAGCCGCTGAGAAACTGGTCGTCAAGGAGCTGGCTGAACAAAATAAGAATCAGCAGCACTAGCATGGATTCCGCAAATTACACTCTACCACCACGGCGCTGCTGGAGATTGTGAGCTATGTTTTGGATAGCTTCAACGCCACCAAGCCTCAACGCACTGTTGGAGTAGCCCTGGACCTCACGAAGGCGTTTGACACTGTCAACTTGGGCATACTGTCTGAGAAGCTATTGAGGTCCATCATCCCGCCTTAGCAGAAGCGATGGATTGCCTAAGTCATCAAAGGGCGCCGAGCAAAAGTGCTGTCTCAGGGACATGTCTCTAATAGCATCCCCATCGCTGCCGGTGTCCCTCAAGGAGGGGTCATATCGCCTGCTCTGTTCAGTCTTTACCTGGAAGATTTGCCCCCCCCCCAAGTGACATCAAAGTCGTTGCGTATGCGGATGACATCATCATCTTGTGCCGAGACAGAGACATTAATATAGCTGCACGCAAAATCAATAGCTACCTCATAGTTCTGAAGAGCTTTCTCGATGATATGATGCTCACTGTCTCTGCCGCTAAATCATCTGTATCAGTTTTCTCCACTGACCCTAAGGAACACTGCGCTCACCCCGTTGTGAATTGGGAAGACGCTCGTCTGCCTGCTGCACGTTTCCCTAAGCTGCTCGGCCTAGTATTGGATCCTTCGTTGAGGTTCCACAAGAATACTGAGCAGAAACAGGCTACAGTGAAAGCAAAGCTCGCTCAACGTGCTTCGAGTTCTGGAACGTCGTGGGGAAGTAGCAAGGAGACAATTTTGACCACCTACAAGGTGATATTGCAGCCGGCGTTGGAGTACACTGCACCGGTATGGCAGCACATGATATCGGATTCATCGTGGACAAAGATGCAACGAGTTCAAAATGCTGCTCTTAGGATTGCCACAGGGTGTGCTAAAAGCACCTCAGTGGAACATGTTCGTGCTGAAGCCCGAATCCTGCCAGTTAAGGAGCGCTGTCAACTCCAAGCGCAGCAACTGGTTAATAACATTGTCAAGCAGCCTGACCACCCATTAAGAAGGATTATGAATCCCGTGAGAGAGAGACATATCAGAAGGCCTTTTGCGGATGCTCCCGAGAAAGTCAATATACAAAGATGGACGGACTCCCAACTGGATCGTCTGTGTCTTTTACGTGCGGAGCACACCAAGTTCGTCAGGGATCACTTGAGTAGGATGACCGTCAATCCCATGTTGGGGGTCGTACCACCCGTAGTCAGCAACACCGAGATGGAACTCGGTAGGCGGGCTAGAAGCACCCTTGCCTCGTTACGCTGCGGTCATTCCCCTATGCTGATGTCATACTTGCATAAGATCGATCGCAGTAAGCCTGACGAGTGCCCGGACTGTGGTAGCCGTGGCCACACAACTGAACACCTATTTGATTGCCCAAAGAGGCCGACCACTCTGACAACAATGGATTTGTGGACGAATCCGGTTTCAGTCGCCCGTTTCTTGAACCTTTGACAAAACCTTCCTGCGGCTGCAAAGAAGAATAAGATGTGTTCGCGACTGTGAGGGCAGTACCTCTGCTGAGGCGTCAGACAAGCCTCACTAGAGAGAATCCTTAACAGGACCTGGGGGAGTGTTCAAATCTCCGTTTAATATTCTCGATTGTTCCATGATTAATGAACGAACGACTCATGGCCGTAGCTGCAAGCTGAAGAGCGCCACACCAAATGGGACCCCTAAAAATGTTGAGTTCTGGATTGTAATGAAAAATTTATAACTATTTCTTGACATTGCACACTCGTGGACGAAATTTTGAGATATATCACATTGAACAAAGCTCTTCCAAATTATTCGACTATCCATCGTCTCCCAACCTTGCAAACATTTAGGCTTCTGGCAGGATCGAGCCTGTGAAACATGAATTACTTGAAAATCCATGTACTCAGACAGCCGGGGGTCGATCCGGTCAAGACAGGCTCTCGATTCGCCTATATATACCCTGTCCCAAACGAGATGGCAAGCCTAGAGTCCAAAGAAGCAGCGAGCCGTCCTCTGCGTCTCTGACATTATCAGCGACCTGAAGCATCTGGATCGATGATAAAGTTGTTCGAGACACTATAGAGACTGCAACCAAACTTTAAAGGGAAATAGTGGCTTCAGACAAGTTAAAACAGCTCGGCTGTATAGAGTTTACGGTGAAATCAACGGGTTAGACGACTCTGTGCGCTCCGACCTGTTATCCATATCCTGAAAAACTTTCAATGCCACGTGAAGAACAAAATATGTATCGAGAGTGAATAACACGAGCGTTTCGAGAGAAAACACAAAAGAGTAATGGAGTATGTAAGAAAATTAAGTGAGAAAGGTAAAAAACGTGCTAAATACTAACATGTCAGAGACGCAGAGGGCGGCGCGCTGCTTCTTTGGACTCTAGGCTTGCCATCTCGTTTGGGACAGGGTATACAAAGCGGCGTGGAAGACGATGCGGCCGCGTACTTTCCGTGCGCCACGTGGCCTAATCGTCATCGAAGTGAGAAGCTCGTGCCGCAACACATAGCCGTTCCACTCGGCCACGACACGCTTTCGATTCGACTGTGATTGGTTTGGACGACGAACGAGCCACGATGGCCATGATTGAACACGTTGATCGATCGCTCCACAATTGATCACGCGCTTAGGCCCCTGTCAGAGTTGGTTGAGCCGATGTATCCAGCCCGGTCGATACACCCCGAAAGCATTGGAAATGGGATGCAAAAATCACCCGGTGTATCCCGCCGACACCAGCCCGGTCGATACGTATGAATAAAATGATGGGATGAGGTTGAGAAAATCACTCGGTGTGGCCGACGTGGTTGATATCCATGCAATACGTGGATGACGGAGGTGAGAAAATTGCCGGGTGGGCGGGCCAATAATGGATCATTGCGTATCACTAGGAAGCTATCCACACTGATACCTCCGTTTCTTCACTTTACTCTCCTATACTGTTTCTTTGAACAGGTGCAATCCTGTTGGCCACGTAACCATCGTCATCACTCCCGGTGGGCTCTAGTCGGATACACCGGGTGATTTTCTCAACCTCACCCCATCATTTTAATCATACAGGTCATAAAACGGCCAATGTCTCACCGTCGACTGCGTACCACGCGCTGCGCGACCGCACGCGCGTCGGAAGCGAACGAGTTTTGGCCGCCGCGCGACGAGTTTTGGCCGCCGCGCGACGTGCGGTCGCGCAGCGCGTGGTACGCAGTCGACGGTGAGACATTGGCCGTTTTATGACCTGTATGTACTGACCGGGTGGGTGTTGGTGGCTTACAGATGCAAATTTCTGAAAATTTAGTTTCCTGGCAAAAGTTACGATTTGGTAATGTCAAAAAAAAAGTTTCAAAAATGTCTCGAAATATAAAGAAAATGATTTGGCTTAAAATAGCCTGAAGTATCATAGTAAAAAGCTAGGAAATGAAGTGAAATAACTAAAAATACGATTTGGCGGTCAATAATAAACTAACTAGCGATAAGTAAAGACAGAGGGATCAGATTTTACAAGCGTCTCCGTTAAACTTATCAAAGCAAAATCAAGCGCGACATGGAATGGAGCGTCGCGTTCACCTTGTTGGACCTATGCTGATACCCTTATTACAGATTCCTAAAATGGCTTAATGTTTCCGTTGCGCGCTTGATTTTGCTTTGATAAGTTTAACGGAGAAGCTTGTAAAATCTGATCCCTCTGTCTTTACTTATCGCTAGTTAGTTTATTATTGACCGCAAAATCGTATTTTTAGTTATTTCACTTCATTTCTTAGCTTTTTACTATTATAGTTCAGGCTATTTTAAGCCAAATCATTTTTTTTTATATTTCAAGACATTTTTGAAACTTTTTTTTTTGACATTACCAAATCGTAACATTTGCCAGGAAGCTAAATTTTCAGAAATTTCACGTATTTTTCCCGAAGGTTCCCTTTCTGACATGAATTTTGCTCAAAGATTTCCAGTTTGGAGAGATTAAACATCTAACAGGCGATTTTGTCGTGTGAGTGCAACTTCTGAAACTGACGCACAACCATAAAAAGACCCACTCATCGCCGCATTCTGCGCATCAGGGGAAAAATCGATATTATTGATCATAAGTATTCGATTTTGCATGATGAAAACAATTTCCCAAGCAAGGTACTTACTAGGGAACCTCGCATGGCCGCCCCCCACGATTTAAAAGATGATGTTTTCTGGTCAATTCTGCTCCGCTGTCTCCGAATCTGACATCGGATTTTGCAACGGACACCTCTGAACGAAGTTATAAGCGTTTTTGAAGCTTCGTGAAAAGGCCAATTTTAGCCAATTTTTAGGGTGTTTAAAAAAATTCGGAATAGGCTCAAAACTTTCAACTGGGGGTTATTCAGGGCGCTGAACGCGAATCTAGAGTCTATTTGTCGCTAGACTAGTGGTTACTGTAGGTTACGGTGGGCATAATGCCTTTTAAATGGCTTTACCTACCTAAAAATGTCGAAAATCAAAAAATGGACCTCAAATTCGTGTTCGGCGTCCCAAATAACACCCACAGAGAAATTTTGAGCCAAATCTGAGACTGACCAAGCTACCGTATACCCACCGTAACCTACCGTAATCTATCAAAAATCGATAAACGGAATGCAGATTCGTGTTTAGCACTGCAAATAACCCCCAGAGCAACAATTTGAGCCATATCTATCGTAGCACTCCGGAAATCGGCAAACGTCGCGATTTGTCATGAAATCCCTCCCCCCCTGATGGGAGGCTTTGAACGAATCAAGCCGAAAAGCTCGGAGAATCGTCAAATAAACCCGAGATTCGTGATCAGCGCCCCAAATAACACACCTGGAAGGATTTTGAGTGAAATCTGCAACATTTTTTTCTTCTTTCTTCTTCGCAGCCACATCGAGGGTACTGTCATAGGTTGAGGAACTGGGCGACCAATAATGGATTCGTCCATAGGTCCATTGTGGTCAGCGTGGTTGGTCTCTCCGGACAATCAAACAAATGTGCCGTATCGTGGCCGTGGCATCCACAGTCTGGGCAAACGTCCGATTTGCTGCTGTCAATCTTGCTAACATATGCCATAAGCATAGTAGAGTGACCACAGCGCAGCGATGCCAGGGTGCATCTGGCCCTCCTTCCGAGTTGAGAGATGTGCAGACCCGGGGCGGCACCACTCCCAGGATGGGATTTACCGCCGCCTTTTCCAGATGACACCGTACGAACTGTGTGTGCTCCTCGCGCAACAGACGGAGTCATTCTTGCTGTGAATCGTGCCATCTTTGCAGATTGACTTTGCTTGGAGCATCGGCGAATGGCTTTCTGATGCGTCTCTCCCTGACGGGGTTCAGCACTCTCCATGAGGGGTGGTTGGGTTGCTTTATGATGATGATGAAAAATTGTTGGGCCTGGAGCTGGCAGTGCTCTTTTACTGGTAATATTCGTGTCTCCGCATGCAAATGCTCGACCGGGGAACTCCTTGCACATCCGGTAGCTATACGAAGTGCGGCATTCTGTACACGCTGAATCTTGGTCCAGGAGGTTTCTGATACCAAGTGCTGCCACACCGGTGCAGCATACTCCAGAGCGGGCTGAAGTATTGCCTTGTATGTCGTGATAATAGTTTCCTTGCTATTGCCCCATGATGTACCGCTCAGAGCTCTGAGCACATTAAGCTTCGCTTTGACGAAGGCCTGCTTCTGCTCGGTGTTCTTATGAAAATTGAGCGATGGATCGAGCACCAGACCGAGCAGTTTGGGAAAGCGAGCAGCAGGTAATCGATCTCCGTCCCACTCGACATGCGGGTGAGCGCTGTGCTCCGATGGATCCGTTGTGAGTACGGATACCGACGATTTGGATGCAGAGATCTTTAGCATTTTGCGATCAAAAAAGCTTTTCAGTGTGACCAGGTATTCATTGATCTTGGAGGCGGCCACATGTATATCCCGGTCCCGACACATTGTCGTATCATTGGCATAGGCGACCACCTTGATATCCTGGGGAGGAGCGGGCATGTCTTCGAGGTACAGACTGAAGAGGGCAGGCGATAAAACGCCGCCCTGCGGAACTCCAGCTGCAATAGGAATACTATTGGAGACATGGTTCTGGAACATAACTCTGGCTCGTCTGCCCTTGATGAATGCCGATATCCAGCGTTTCTGCCACGGCGGTATTGATGATTCAAGTAAGTTGCTTGACAGAACTCCATGGTTTACTGTGTCGAATGCCTTGGTGAGATCTAAGGCAACAGCCACAGTTCTCTGTAGCTTCTGGGCATTGAACCCATCGATGGCAAAGCTTGTAATTTCCAGCAGAGCTGTCGTGGTGGAATGCAGCTTTCTGAATCCATGCTGAATCACTTGCTTCTCATTGTGCTCCGCCGAGTCCTTTACGATCAGTTTTTCGGCTACCTTCGCGAACGTGGACAGCAAGCTATTAGGTCTGTATCCCTTGACTGAAGCCTGAGGTTTCCCGGGCTTGGGCAGCGGCACAACATTAGCTGTCTTCCAGTTCTGTGGGATGGTGCACGATATGAACGAGGTATTGATCAAATCAGTGAGAAGCGGAAGGATTTCATTCGGTATCTTCTTCAAGACAGCAGGACATATCCCGTCTGGACCAACCGCTTTTGAATTCCGCATATCCTTTATAACTTACCTCAACTTGCGTCGTAGTGAACGCTTCGGCCGTGCTCATAAGCGGAAGGCAGCACAGCTCTCGTACAGTCACTCTATTCTGCGGACCACGGTTTGCACTGGTGATGAAAAAACTTCTCCCGAACGCATAAGCGGCTTCTTTTCCAGATTTGAATACACCGTTGTCTAATTCGATTGTGGAGACAGTAGCAGGCAAGCTCTTACCCGAGAGCTTCCGTAATACCTTCCAAGTAGCTGCACTGTCCGTCTTGAAATCCAACTGCCCGGTGAACTTTTCCCACTCTTCTTTCTTGTGCCTGTCTAAATCCTTTCTGATCTCATCGTCATGTTCAGCAACGATGGGGTCCAGATGGTTGACCGCTCTCCTGGCATCTCTTATCCTGATCTTATCGACGTATGAGCTTATCCGTAGAACATATCAAAGCAAAATCACGCGTGATATGGAACAAACAGTTGATTTTACTTCACTTAATACGTGAAGATCGCGGCATTTCAGCTCACAAACGAGCTTTTACTGCTTGCCTTATCACGCGTGATTTTGCTTTGATATGTTCTACGGATAAGCTCATACAATGCGATCTCTCGTTTCGCACAACTCTTGTAAATAGTTGGTTCAAACTCGACTGCCAAATCATACTTTCAACTATTTCATTACATTTCCTAAAAATCAAATTATTCTACGCCAAATCGTTCTCAGGAATATTTCAAAACTTTTTCCATTTTTTCTTCACCTTCCCCTTTTAACTGAGTATATTTCTAAAATTTCGAAAAAACGGCCATGCCAAATCTTTACTTTTGCCAGGAACCTAAACTTTCAGGAATATATATGTTGAAAAGAGAAAGGGGTGTTTTAAGAGACAGATGGATTGGAAGGTACTCGAGAGTACCATCCGTGGGGGTGTTGGGTATGAGGTGGGAGGGGAGAGAAGATAAAACAAAGGTTGAAACTCCTCCGCCAAGAGCTGACCTTGGAGCATGGAAGGCAGTGTAGCCCGGGATATTAGGATGAGGACGGGTAGGTCATGGAGAGAGCTTGGTTTCTTGAACCATGTGCACGTCTGGATGGTAAGTACGTGCGAAGAGAGGGAGCTCAGAAAGTTTAGTACGAACGCCGTTGAGATTGATATGTGTAATGGAAAGGGGGCGATTTGAGAAGAGGAATCAGAGTTGGTAGGTGAAGAGCATAGAACACAGCGAAAAGCAGAGTTATTATGCTTCACAGAACTGAGACCCGAACAAGAGAAGTGCACCCACCTTTGGCATCCAAAGCATTGGACGCTGGTCCCATTCCAAGTGACATTTCTGTCGCATGTGGCACACAGGTACTTCTTCTTCTTCTTCTGAGCGGGTCCAGGATTCCGTTCCACGCTGGCCCTTAGCAGGAGAATCCGAAGGAGAGACGCGGCCGGCCAGCACCTCTCCCATGACAAAAACCCTTTTTGTGGAGGGGGTGACGTCGGTTTGCATAGAGGTGATCTTCTTTCCTCCACACTGCCACGGCGTGAACGTACGACATCTCGGCAACAACATTTTTTTAACGCTTTCAGAGGTATAAATAAGCGCCCAACCGAAAATCCGCCCAAGTCCAAAACGCTATCAGTCTGCGCAAAGTTTGGAAAATGTGCCTTCATCCAAGATTTGCCCAGTGGAGTAGTTTTGGGCGCTGAACACAAGCATGAGGTCCGTTCCCGGATTTCGCAAACCCTTATTAGCGTTTTTCATTAAAAAAGGCGGTAAATACGAACTTTGACAGGTTATAACTTTTTTCGCAGATATCCGTAGTAAAATGCGAGTTCAGGTTCGAAAAGGGCGTGCCAGAGTTGACTAGAAAACATTTATCAGCTTTCTGATCCGGGGGTACACCATGCAAGGTTCCCTAGTTAGACCCTCAGCAATCAACACTCATTGCGGCAGTTTGTGCAACTGGCAAAAAATCGATATGGTCGATAATGTTTGATGAGTAAAATTCCCAAACCAAGAGATCCATACCCATCAACAATTACCACTCCTCGTCGCATTTCGTGCAATAAGAGCGAAAATCAATAATATTGATTATCGATCGATGACGTGTCATGGGTACGAAATCTGACAAGTTTAGTACTTACCCCTAATGACCTGTGTTGACGAACAATGCGAGCAATCAGGAAACTCAGTCGACTGGATGTCCCTATTATCTCTCCTTCCGCCATCGACAAGGTCATCAAATCGATGAAAAATTCGCGGGTGAGGGACCCGACGGAATATCGGCTGTTCATCTAAAGCATCTTCCTGATCCCTATTACGAACTGCTCTCTGATCTTATTCATTCGTCATTCAGTTCTGGTGTTATTCCGGCCCGCTGGAAACAAGCTGTCGTCATCCCCATCGCCAAGCCAGGCAAACCGCCGGATAAGGCTGCCTCCCACCGCCCCATTTCCCTTCTCTCCCCCCTTGCCAAGCTTGCGGAAAAAGTCGTCAATCCGCTCCTCCAATATGCGTTGCAGCACAACACTCACCAGCATGGTTTCATGAAGGAGCATTCGACTATCACTGACTGCCCTGACATCAATCACCGAGCACATCATTGCTGGATTTAATCGCAAGACTCCGACTGGTAGAAGCCTCGTCGTTGCTATTGATCTCACGGCTGCGTTTGATAGCGTCAGTATCCCGCTCCTATCGAAATCCAATCTGGTATCGGACATGCCCAGTTGGTCTAAAAGATGGATTAATAGCTTTGTCAAGAACCGGTCCATTCGTGTAAAGTTCGACGGACATCTATCGTCTTCGGTTCCTTTGAAAGCCGGTGTCCCGCAAGGCGGGGTGTTATCCCCGAGCCTGTTTTCGCTGTTTCTGTCTGATATTCCTGAGCCACCAACTGGTATTCATCTGTGCCTGTACGCCGATGACATCACAATCGTTTGCACGGACTCAGTTATCGATCGAGCCACTGCTGCCATGAACAACTACTTACGGACGTTGGCTGTGTATCTTAAATCAAAGTCGCTGACTGTGTCTGCCTCCAAGTCAAGTGTCACACTATGTACGACGGCTACTATCGAATATCGGCTTCATCCCAAGGTCATCTGGGATGGCCACGAGCTGCCACTGTCTAAGCATCCTCGACTACTGGGAGTCTTCCTGGATCCCTCGCTACGATTTCATGAGAATGCGCGTATACGTGCTGCCTCAGCCAACTCGCGCAACAACATTCTTCGCGCCTTGGGTGGAACCTCGTGGGGCAGCACGAAAGAAGTACTACGTACGACTTATAGAGCCATGGTCCAGCCGGTCTTGGAATGTGGCGCCCCTATTTGAACCCGACATCTCTCTGAATCCTCTTGTAGCAAGTTGCAGAGAGCACAGAATACTGCCCTCAGGCTTATACTGGATGTCACAAGTCGACGCCTATTCCGCATCTTCATCAGGAAACCGGCCTACTTCCCGTGAAAGAGCACTGCTTACTCCAGTCTCAGCAATTTCTAATAAGTATTGTCAAGAGCCCGACCCATCCAAACTACCGTCTCCTGTCGTCCGGCCCCGAATCAAGAAACATACGCACGCCGCTCAATGCTTCCCTGTCTGCTGTCGATCAACAACGCTGGGCTACATCCGAGCTCTCCCGCAGAAGACTCCAGATGGCTGAGCATACGCGCTTTGTGGCAGAGTACCTGTCTGATGCTCAGCCCAATTCAGTTTATGGCGGCGTACCCCCACGAGTCGACGACAGCGAAGCCGATCTACCGAGACGCACCCGAACAATCCTCGCTGGTCTGCGATGCGGTCACTCCACATATCTAAAGGCCTACGCCCATTGGATTGATCAGTCAGTCCCTGATAGATGCCCCGATTGTGAATGTGCTAGACATGATTCATTGCATATATTTTCATGTCCGGTCAGGCCTACAACCTTGTCTGCTCGAGATCTATGGTACAAGCCGTGTGAAGTGGCTAGCTTCCTACGCCTTTGATGCGATGCTCTGTTCATGGCTGACAAGAAGAAGAATGACCTGTGTTAATTGGCTGCAGTTCCACCCAAAGACCCTGCTCTCCACAGCCGTAACGTGCCCCAGCAGTTTTCGCGCTCCAGGGCTAATTTAGTATGTAAACCCACGATTTTGAGGTACCCTTCAGAGTTAAGGTATCAAGTTTAAATTGGAATAGGAGCGACCTGCATCCATTTCCAGCCTCCTTTCCGAAAATGAGCTTCCTAGCTCAATTTTAAGTGTACCCACAAGTTGATGAACGCCAACTGAAAAAAAGGAGATTAACACCAAAATTGAGCGGTTTTTTAAAATTTTCTCGAAAACCAGCAAACCATTCCAAATCATTTTCGGGGGATATTACCAACTTTTTGCGCTCTTTTCAATGCAATTTGGAGCTAAATTCTAGGTTCACTCTGAATTTAGATTTCAAGAAAGCGGTTCCGCTCGTGGCCAGTTCAAAACCAAATCTGGTGCGCGCTTCGCGGGCACCACAATAGCACCAACTCTGACAGGGCCTTATCAGCCGCACAGCAGGTATATAAGGGGCTCGATTCCATAGAGAGCGCAGTCGTCCTCTCGGGGCCGCTTCTGGAAGGTGACTACGAGTCACTTTCCGGACGATTTTCGACGCTGAGGAGTCTCCCCCCCCCCCGGTCCTCAGCGAGGGGAGCTCCCTCGCTGTCGACCATGGCGAAGGTGATGTCCCTGTCACGGAATGCTGCGGGGGTGATCCCCTGCTGCGGGTCGTGACTTGGACCGTATCCTTGTTGGGGAAGACCCGCTCCCATCGAAAGGGGGACCTCGCCACGTGCTTGTGTTAGGGGTATGGTATACTTTGTCGCTGTAATGAGCGACAGGCGTGCAATCTAACACAAATCGCGGCAGGACCCGTATCGAAGCAACCGCAACAGCCGTCGTAGGAACAGATGTCGCGTGTGGGTCGCAGCGACGTGTCGCGGAGGGCTGACATACTGCAAATGTGCCATAGCCTGTCGCTACCACTGTCGCTGTCGCTTGAAGTGCACGGCGACAGCGACAGATTTAAAGGGCGGGAGGCGGTCGCTGTCGCTGTGCAGAGCGACGCGACCGTGTGTCGCAAAAGTATACCACACCCCTTATGGGACGCCGTGCTGCTGCGTGGGAAACGAGGGTGCGCAAGGGTTTTGTCTCTCTGCGCCACGCGGTCACGGATGAGCGGGCCGTTGCGCCAATTTTTGACGGAGCTACGACCCCCCCCCGTTGAGCAAAATTTTGGAAAATTTTCACGATCACCCTCTTGATGAAAAACTGCTTTACCTCTTTTAAGTGACAAATTTGGAAAAAATTCAAACTTTTGGTTATCAGAAACTATTTTCCCATTCCTACCTCATTTCATCTTGTGGTATTTGGAGAAAATTCCCCTTTTTCCCCAAAAATTCTACGAGCCCCCTCCCCCAAATTATCTTTTTTTTTTCGAAATTTTCCAAATTTTTTACGACCCCCGTTGCGCCAAGTCGCAACCGTGCTCAACCCTGCACGCGGTCCTATCGAACAGGCCACGTGCTTCAAGTGCACGAAAACATGAAAAAATAATATACGGTTTTCTGCGCGTACGATGCCTTAAACTTCACGATCCTTCCCTGCACGCCCGTTGCGTCCGCTCGCAATCACGCTGGATTCGGTCTGGAGGATTGTTGGCGGTAAACTGTCTCGTGAGAAATGTCCGTCAGATTTGAGGCTTCTGGACCAGAAGATTTCCCTCCATGCATACCGTGTTCAATAAGAAATTTCTGTTTTTTGTTGAAGCTACTCCTGCACTGATATGCTCTGCGATGTCCGAAATACTACTTACCTAATGGCCTTGGACTAAACATTTCTAAACACATATCCATCCCTTGTTGATTGCTTCCATATGGTGCTTTGTTCGACCTTCTCGACGTAATTGGTGTGTACACTCGTAAGATAACCCCTAATCTGGTCCCTTGTGCCCTGACGTTTCCCTGATTTTTTTGCAACTTGCAGAAGTTTTCGTTGAAGTGCCGAATCAAAGCCGTTTCGAAGCAGTCGAAACGGCTCGTCAAAACGAACGATTTTCGCTGCTTATGGACGCGCAGCGAGCGTATGATCAACAGGTAGTCTCAGAAATCGTTGTTTTTCTTTGCTCTTATCTTATTTTCGTTCTCATGCTGTCTTGGTCAGAATATGTACTGATTTGATAAAGTGATTAGACAAAATAGGATTAACGTCCTTCAACCTTTGACTTCTGACCTTTTTTGTTTAGTTTAGTGTAGGCGTTTTACAGTTAGGTAGTTTTTCTATATTGTTGTTGGCTGGTGTATCTACAGTTAGGTCCGTGGCTTGTTTCCTCAAGAAAAAACATTTAAATCTGAACCGCGGCTGCCAGTATGGTATGCTGATCAGCTGCGCTCTTCTCTCTGCCTGAATCGATTAGCGCGCCAGCCGTGGGTGAGATTTAAATTTTTTTCCTGAGGAAACAAGCCACGGACCCAACCATACATAACTGCTTCATTTCTTTATCATTCTTTTTATCTATTACTAGGAATCCCTCTGAACTCGAAATGGAGTTTTGAAAAACGGTCTAATGAGGGTTGGGGGGGGGGGAGGACAGAAAGAAACAATTCTAAATTTTAGAATTTTACTTAATACGCCTGGGTGAATTGAAAACGACCAAAAGTTGGTTACGGTAGGTAAAATGCCATTCAGTGCCCAGTATCCTACAATAATCTTTCGAAAAGCTGAAAATGGGCCTCAAATTCGTGTTGGGCAGCCCATAGAAATGTCATAATGCGTTAATAATGATACAATATCCGAATCATCAATCCTCACCATTTCATTGCTTCGTAGTTCCTCGTGTTACCGGCTGAGCTATCGTGTAGTGATAGAAAATCGCGGCTGTCCCATTGCATTGATCGTACCTCAAACGAGCATTGTTTAAGGGATCAGGAAGCAAGCAACCTGGCTAGGCTTCGTCTTCGACTTTCTGGAGATTTCTTTCTGATGATTTCAAAGCCCTTGTATGGATTTTATTTGTTCTATATCCTCCTAATCCATCGTTTCGGTTCCTTCCTTTTTTGGCAGTTTTTAAATCCATCCACCTGTTTAGTGAAATTTTAAAACGTAAGTTTGTTTCTTTTTGCCTCATCTTTGCTCTTTCTTAATCCACTACAGACCGTTTTTCAAAACTCCAGGTTGAGTTTGTGGTGATCTCTAGTTAGATTTATTAATTTCGTTCAGATCGCTTCTACCTCACAATTTCCTCAGTATCCGAAACCAGAAATGATGCAGCAATATCCGCCTGTGTGTAGACAGAACATGTGAGTGTCCTTTTCATTCATTCAACGACTTTATTGTGGAAATAAAGAAACACACATATACACGTATGTGAATGAGATTCTTTGTTAAAGTAAAAACGATGCATAACAATGGCAGAAGTGAGAAGGGCACAAAATATGAATTGTTTTTGCAGAGAATTTTTTTTTTACAATTTGAATGACCTCTTGTCTCAAGAGACTTGGGGCCACCGCTTCTGGGACAAAGAAAAGCACAACAAGCTGGAAAAAACCCGTCGCATTGGATTATTAGTAATACCCTTTTAATCAGAGTGGACGCTCACTCGTTCCTTGTAATGACCTGAGATCGTACTTGGATAGTCTTTCACACAGTTCTGCGCATCGGTAACGACTCCTTATTTCTTGACCCAATTATGAGCCTCCTGTCTGATGGCGGGCATTTTCATGACTGACAGCCTTTTAGTGTCATGGCACCTCTTAAGAGGGCGCTCTTCTGGCTCTAGAACGACTTCTAGGTAGTGGATGTTTGGTCCGAAATTGAGGTAGACGCGTAGAGGAAGAGCGATCTTTCGGCTGTCGTGATGCTCGGCTATTAAGCAAAGTTGAGCAGTAAAAGTACTCAACTAACCTTTTCAATGGCAAGTTTGGTCTTAGGCCTGGGGATTTCGTGAGAACGAGAGATTCGATAACCCGGGGGGGGGGGGTTCCGATTAAATTCCACCGTACCGTGTCAAATCTTGAGTGTCGGCGCTGCTTTTTCACTAATAGTATTGTTCCGGTATTCGAAGATCTCAGTAGGAACGATACTATTCCTATAAACTTCGGCGCTTAAAAGAACTCAGTGCACGTGAAACTGGCTTCCGGGGAGCGGCGGAGTGACCCTCCGTAGTGCTGGGCTGCTCGTTTCCCTGTGCTATTCTTCTGACTGATCCATCGTTGTTCTCGTTTCATTAGTTTACAGTACCTTGCTTTGATTATTCCGTTTGAGGTTGGTTATTTGTTTACCTGTTTTCTCTTTTTTTCCACACGAGTGTAAACTTGTGTAGACAAATATATATAACTAGGACACAACAACTTTCAGAACTGAAAATTAGTGAAATTCATCTGTTACTGTTAACTACTACCTGTATTTGCATCCTTTTCGTGCTCGTCCTGCGCGCTAGGGTCCCAGAAACAAACGATCCCGGAAGATGAAGGTAGCCCCGTTATGATTATGGGGCTTGATACTTTCTTTAACGAATTCGTATCTGTACTAGACGTAATTCGTGTGGGGATTCGGAAGCTGCCAAGAGTGCTGAGTGCATGTTCGAATTGTGTCGCTTCAATAATTGAAACGGCTGTTCATTTCGTTCAGGCCGCATATGTATCCTCCAACGTATCCACGGTCACCTTCTCGAGTACCTCAAACGGATCACACAAGCCATTGGTTAAATGGTCCCTATAATCCTATGTATGCCAATTCACCTGTGAGTTTTCTGAGTTTTGGGATTACAGGTCAAGGATTTTCTTGGTAGTTTCATGGTTTCTTACCATCAGTTAACGTTTGCAATATTCGTTTAGGTGCCATCCGCAGCGCCTTCAGTCATGTCTCATGTTAGTATGCAGGACGACCTCATATCTGTGATGAGCGTGCAAACAACACTAAACGCCACCAGCTCTACGGCTTGTCCTCAGGAAACCCATTTGACAGAATTAGTATGTTACGCACCTGGCAAACCCCCATCAAGTTGTTGTATGTCATTTATTCCTGTTCAGCGATCGCAGACGCAATTTTCCTCATCCGCTTCGTCCACTCCACCATGTACAGAAAATGTAGATCCCGCTACTATACAGGAAGTGCGAAGGAATATTGCCTATTCTATAAATAACTTCTTCAGTAACGAAGTAAGTTTTCATAGATGGTGCAAAGTTCCTTGTGAATGGTTTCCATTGCAGCAGTTCAAAATTATCCAGTGTGTTTGCCATTATGCTCAAAGGAATATGCTGCAATTCGTGGATATGGGTAGTGTACACAAGTTACTTCTGCTTATGATGCAGTTGCTTAAGAACACAGTCGATCCAAATGTGAGCTTTACTGTATCTTCATTTTTCTCTCCTTTTCAACTCATTATGACGAGTTCTTATATTTATTGCAGGCGAAAATTACATGCTTTGCAAATTACTGGGTGTTTTTTAGATATCGTGAAAAAGTTTCAAACGTTCACCTGTCGCCATATGTGCGTGTCCAGTCGCCTTCTATGGTCTGTTATTTTCTATGAGCCTCTCAAAACCATCAAATTTCGGGGCCTAAAATCGTTTTCGAAACAAGTGGTGGACAGAAGCCTGAGGCTTCCTCAAGTTTTACGAAACAAGTCGCAACGTAGTCGCCTTCGTTGATTGTTCCTACTGCCCTCATGTGTGCATGGAGAACTGCTCACATGGGGTTGTTTCGAAGCAGAGGATGTCTACTTAAAAGCACATCTTAGCTAAAGTCCTCGGACCCTCTGCTAAAAGAAGTCGAGAGCAAGTTGTCGAATTCCACACGTGGGCTCTGTCAAGTTCAGGATACCTACATTTTTCTTTTTTTTGCGTTCCCTGAAGAAATTCTGGCGGTTCCGTGTTCAAGTGCGGTTGAAGATTCATCATCAAACTCTGCACTTTTCATTGAGTTTCAAGAAAGTCTATAATCGATCAATTTTATCGGTTTTACAGAAAGGTTGGTGAAATGTGTACGGGTCGATAGGAAATCTTCAGAGGCGCATCTGCTCCAGGTTTCACGCCTTGACGATGTGTAGAAAACGAAAGAAGTGGGACGAATGCAGCTATTTTGAGTACCGCCCTGGCCCAAAGTTGTATTTCGGCATCTTGCTCTCGTGTTCTTTTAATAGCGGACCTAAGGGCTGTGATCCGTTTTGGAGAAGACTCCCTCTGCTTCAAAATGACCCCATTGGATCAGTTCTATATGGTCACATGCGGGAGGAGGAACAGTTACCGAAGCCTTCTCACTGACGAGTTCAACTGAGGAAAATCGGGGACCTTTCAGGCTTCCGTTCGTCATTCGTTCAAAAGCCATTTTGCACTATGAAACGTTGTGCTTTTGGAGAGAGAGGGCTGATGAGAAGGCCAGACTACACAAGGCGATTATCGACGCGCTTATCTAGGCGCGTTAAAATCAGAAAGTTTTAAAAAGACCATATTTGAAAAGCACCGGTAATTAATTGCCTTTAAAATTTCACATGCGATGGCAAAATGTCGTTGTTACACTGTCATCCCTCATTACTGGTTGTCAGGGTTGAGCAGGGTTGTGGCTGGTTGCAAAGAGGGTCATAAAAATTTCGGAAATTTTCCGGAGAAAAAGGAAAATTCTGGGGGGGGGGACTGGGAATTTTTTTTTGGAAAAAATGGGATTTATCTCCAAACATTTTGGAAAGGTAGAATGAGGGTAGTGAAGACTTCCTCATTCCAGGGGGGGGTTCGTAAAAATTTTGGCAGACAGGGGGTCGTAAAATTATGGTCACCGGTCGCAACGGCCTGCTCAACCCTGCAGGCGGTGGCGCGGCCGGTGTCGTTGTCTCACGGGAGCGTGTGGAAGGAGGGGGTTTCGTATGAATTTTTTTTACCAAAGATGACAAGGTATGGAGGGAATCGTAGATATTTTTTTCTCTGAAAACGAGGATCCGGAAGTGGGAATTATGAAAAATTCTGCGACCTCCTCCACGCTCCGTTGCGAAACTCCGCAACGCAACCCCGCTTGACCCTGGGCGCAACGGTCCGCACCAGGGGTGTGCGGAATTTTCTGTTTTCTGTAAAAATGGGAGAAAATTGGACAGAAAACAGAAAAAAACACGAACCGCGATTTGGAGCAGGAATGATTTAGGAATGGAATGAGGAATGAGGTCGGATTCATCAAATCTAAGCCGATAGGTTAAGGGTGTACTTCACCCAGGCTCTCTGCAATTCGCCCACCCCAGGAACTTTTATCTCGCTGTAGTGGTTATCCATTAGGGCACGTGTGGCGTGGTGGGAGGAAACGGTGCTGTTCGCTGTACACGGGTTCGATCCTCGCAGAGGTGAACCAAACCAACAGCTCTCCGGGATCCTTCAATTGGTAACAGATTCATGTAGAGAGATGAAGGCACTCGTTGGGAAGTCGGTAGGCCCCTGTAAACCACTAAATAAGCACGAAACCCATTCCTCTGAAAAAATTTACGGCGTCAGTGCCGGGAAAGTACCGCGATCTTTGACTGTGCCGCGATAGTTCCGCGATAGTGCCGCAGCGGCTCCGTGATCAGGCGATTCTGCTGCCGTGTCTTGAGCATCGACATCGCCGCGAAAGTACCGCAGCGGCTCCGCGTTAGAACCGTGCCGGCTCCGCGAGGATGCAGCAGCGAACCCGCGTGGAGTACGATGGAGTACTTTCCTGTGTGGTAAAACGAAATTGTTGCCTGTTCTATATACCCAATTTTGAGGTACATTCCGTAATTCCTTGTGCGCAAAAGCGGCGGTAAGCTCTGTCCTTATCACGCAAAGGACGCAACGACCGCAGGTGCGAATTTTCGTTTTTACAATTAGCTCCCCCCACCCTAGTTGTCTTATAATTCTTAAAAACTTCATATCAGACACTCTCCCGGAGCCGTTGCGGCGTCATCGCGGAGCCGAAGCGGCACTTTTGGGTCCCCGTTACGGCTCCGTGGTAGTGTCGCCGCGGTTCCGCGATAGTGCCCCTTCTGTGCCTGTACGCTCCAAAGCGGCGCTATCGCGGAGCCGCAGCGGCGATTTCTCTCAGAGTCAAGCTTCTACGAATACGACGTCGAATGCGCTGCGCAATCCAATAGAGATTCAGGAAGCCGATTTCTTATTTTTATCTCAGTCGATACCCTTTCGCAGAGATTTATCGTTGACGAATCCCTCAAATGTAAGGCAAAGCAGTCAAGTGAAAGAAAAAATGCAATCTGATTCTATACTAACAATAACAAGCCGTTAATACTAAGTACTTAACGCCCACTATTCAAACCCGCTCCCCAGCGTTCCTGCTTTGGTGGAGCGGGGTAACATTGGCCTCAACAGTGCCATGCACGCAAAACTTTAAATGCGTGTTTTAATTCACTGCAACTCAGATGGCACAGAATTCAGTTAAGATGAAGCGCCAAGAAATGGATGGTGAGGCTATAAGGCAGGTGACGGGGAGCGTGGAGCGTCTCAACGTGGAGCGAACAGCGCGTCAGGTCAGTTATACTCTAACAGCACAGGCGCGCGGTGCGGGCGTGACTTTCAGCTCTGAGGAGTAGTGCAGTGTTCCAACCAGCAGTTATCTCACAATCAGCGTCAATATATGTACACTAAGGAACGGGAAGCTCACCCCGACTCCTTGCACAGACATACATGTGTATTGAGCTTCTAATAGAGTAAACAAGCTTTTATTGCCTGGGAAAAGGAAGATTCGATGAACATTTGTCATCTCATCGCACTCATAATCTGCATTTATTGAGCGTCTATACTTTTTGCTCTGGCCAACTGTAAGGATTTGAAAATTCAATGAAAGAAACATAGATCAGTCAAAAATGTATAGAAAAGTTGAATGTTTTGAAAAATTTCGTTTAGTGTTCGCCGAACCCCCGTTATTGATTTTTTGAAAATTTTCTGTTTTCTGCCCATTTTTGGAGATTTTTTTCTGTTTTCTGTCAAACTAGATTTTCTGTTTTCTGCTTCCAAAAATATTTTTTCCGCACATCCCTGGTCCGCACACCCCTGCTCGCAAAACCGTCTTCTTCTTTGCAGCCGCGGGAAGGTTTTTGTCAGAGGTTCAAGAAACGGGTGACTGAAACCGGATTCGTCCACAAATCCATTGTTGTCAAGGTGGTAGGCCTCCTTGGGCGATCGAATAGGTGCTCAGTTGTGTGGCCACGGCTGCCACAGTCCGGGCACTCGTCACGCTTGCTGCGATCGATCTTATGCAAGTATGACATCAGCACAGGGGAATGTCCGCAGCGTAACGAGGCAAGGGTACTTCTAGCCCGCCTACCGAGTTCCATCTCGGTGTTGCTGACTACAGGTGGTATTGGGAGTCCGTCCATCTTTGTATATTGACTTTCTCAGAAGCATCCGAAAAAGACCTGATATATATATATATATATATATATATATATATATATATATATATATATATATATATATATATATATATATATATATATATATATATATATATATATATATATATATATAGATATATATATATATATATATATATATATATATATATATATATATATATATATATCACGGGATTCATAATCCTTCTTAATGGGTGATCAGGCTGCTTGACAATATTAATAACCAGTTGCTGCTCTTGGAGTTGACAGTGCTCCTTAACTGGCAGTATTCGGGCTTCAGCATGAAGATGTTCCACTGGGTTGCTTTTAGTTCACCCTGTGGCGATCCGGAGAGCACTCGCTGCATCTTTGTCCACGATGAATCCGATACTATGTGTTGCCATACCGGTGCTGCATACTCCAACGCCGGCTGCAAGATTGCCTTGTACGTGGTCAGGATCGTCTCCTTACTGCTTCCCCACGACGTACCTCCCAGAGCTCGTAAAACGTTGAGCTTAGCTCTCACTGTAGCCTGTTTCTGCTCAGTGTTTCTATGGAACCTCAGCGAAGGATCCAATACTAGACCAAGCAGCTTCGGGAAACGTGCGGCAGGCAGACGGGCGTCTTCCCAGTTCACAACGGGGTGAGCACAGTGTTCCTTAGGGTCAGTGGAGAAAACAGACACAGATGATTTAGCGGCAGAGACACTGAGCATCATATCATCAAGAAAGCTCTTCAGGGCGACGAGGTAGCTATTGATCTTGCGTGCAGCTGCATTAATGTCTCTGTCCCGGCACAAGATGGTGATGTCATCCGCATACGCAACGACTTTGATGTCACTTGGGGGACGGGCAAATCTTCAAGGTGAAGACTGAACAGAGCAGGCGATATGACTCCTCCTTGAGGGACACCGGCAGCGATCGGGACGCTATTAGAGACATGTCCCTGGAACAGCACTTTTGCTCGGCGCCCTTTGATGAGTGCAGTAATCCATCGCTTCTGCCAAGGCGGGATGGTGGACCTCAAAAGCTTCTCAGACAGTATGCCCAAGTTGACAGAATCAAAAGCTTTCGTGAGGTCCAGGGCTACACCAACAGTGCGTTGAGGTTTATAGGCGTTGAAGCCATCCAAGACATAGCTCACAATCTCCAGCAGCGCCGTGGTGGTAGAATGTAATTTGCGAAATCCATGTTGGTGTTGCTGTTTGTTATTATGCTCGGCAAGCTCCTTCACGACCAGTTTCTCAGCGACCTCGACAATTGGTGATAAAAGACTTATGGGCCTGTATCCCTTCGCTGTGGATGGCGATTTACCAGGCTTGGGCAACGGAATGACGCTTGCCATTTCCCAGTCTTGGGGTAGGATGCACGTGCGAAATGAAGTGTTAATGACTTCAGCCAGGATTGGCATAATCTCACTCGGCAGTTTCTTCAATACCGCTGGACTAATGCCATCCGGCCCTACAACCTTCGAGTTGCGCATCTCTTTTACCACCTTTTCAATCTGCGCAGGCGTGAATGCTTCTGCTTCCTTCATGAGTGGCAACTTACAGAGCTCTCTAACAGTCACTCGATTCTGTTTACCTCTCTTAGCCTGAGTTATGAAAAAATTCTTTCCGAGAGCAGTTGCCGCCTCCTTTCCCGATTTGAAAACTCCATTCTCGAACTCGATCGTGGAATAGTTGGTGGTGCTCTTGCCCGAGATCTTCTTTAGAACTTTCCAAGTTGACGCTCCATCACTCTTGAAATTCATCTTCTCCGTAAGTTTCTCCCAACACTCCTTCTTGTGCTTGTCCAGATCTCGCTTAATCTCGCTGACCAGCTCAGCAATGGTCGGATGCAGGTGATCCGAGACTCTCTTTGCATCCCTTGTCTTTATCTTCAAGATTTCCCTGGTGACATTGGGAAAGAAGGTCTTAACTCGGCCCTCCGGAATGGCGGCTTTCATTGCCTTGCGAATCGCGTCCGTCAAGTGACGCTCTTTCTGGTACACGTTTCCATTCCATGGGTAGTCATCCACATGGCGAAGTGCCACCTCCCTGAACAGGCGCCAGTCTGCAAGGCAAAGATTAAGATAAGACCTTTGACGGATACCTGAATAAGGAGCAAGAGAATTAGAGAGATCGACATGGACAAATACGGGGATATGATCACTGGACAGAGTTGTAGCGGTAGACCAAGAGCAGGCGCTGGAGAGACTAGATGATACAAGAGAGATGTCAGGACTTGAGGATCGGCCGTTGGCTGGGAGACGAGTGGCTGATCATCAGTAAGAATGACCAGGTCGCACTCCGTCCATTCTCCGACGTCATTTCCTCTAGCGTCAATGTCAAGCGACGAGCAGAATGTATGAGCATTGAAATCGCCTGCAAAGACAACAGAGGGTGAAAGGGAGCAGTCGTACTGCTGCTTGAGTGAAGGAGTGGGGTCATAAGATTGGGGACATGACGTGGTAGGAGGGGTATAGCTATTAAAAAGAGCTATAGGTGTTTAAACAGGGAGGTGGTTAGGTAAGTACTCAAGAGTACCGTCCGATGGGGTGTTTAGTATGTTAGAAGAGGGTAGATTTGATAATACGAAAGTGGAAACTCCTCCGCCGAGAGATGACCTTGGAGCATGATAAGCAGTATAGCCAGGAATGGTAGGGTGACGAGCGGTAGTAGAAAAAGAAAGCTTGGTTTCCTGAACCATTGTTGTGAATACACAACCTTGTGAATGTATATGTAATATAACACATATAGATTAGGGCAAATGGTATTGGGTACTAAGAATCAACGGTCATAAAACATCGTATAGTTGATCCATAGCCCAGGCACCATTTACAACTCTGCCGTTAGGCATCGTAGCCAGAGGGTGGTGTCTGGTAGGTTAATTACACGCGGGTGTGCCTCACAGGTGCCGCTACAATTGATAGATGACATATTGCTTGAGGCCCGGTGCACCCTATGAATATATGTGTAATTACAACTTTATATGATATTTGTTTGTGGGGCCGCCTCCCCAATCTGTATAAAAGGCGCTGGAATGTTGATGGTGGGTTCGTCTGTTCACTGAGCAGGCATTTGTTAATAAATCTGTATATTGCAAGTGTCTGTAACCATTGGTAATCCACCAAGTTGGTGCATCGGCCAGTGAACGATCCCTCGCTTCAACTCTCAGCTAGTGTGTTCCTCTCTGAGGAAACGAGAGAAAAGTGAGCCCCACCTACCCAATCTTCTCACCTAGTGTTCCTCATTGGAGGAACGAGAAGTAAGAGCGGGAAACTCTGTCTTGTGCGTCTCCGCAAGGGGAACCGGCAGAGTAAAACTCGAGAGTATCTGTCTCGTGCGTCTCCGCAAGGGGAACCGGCAGTGTTTCACCTCTAACCTACAACTTCAAGAGCGTAAACTCTGTATTGTGCGTCTCCCCAAGGGGAACCGGCAATGTTCCACCTCTAAACCTTCAAAAAAGGGCGTAAACTCTGTCTTGTGCGTCTCCGCAAGGGGAACCGGCAGTGCTTTACCTCTAAACCTTCAAAAAAGGGCGTAAACTCTGCCTCGTGCGTCTCCGCAAGGGGAACCGGCAGTGCTTTACCTCTAAACCTTCACAAAAAGAGCGTGATCTCTGTCTTTTGCGTCTCCGAAAGGGGAACCGGCAGAGTCGAACCTCGAAATCGTCTTGTCTTGTGAGTCTCCAGAAGGGGAACCGATAAGGCGTACTTCAAAACCTTCATCTTGTGCGTCCTCTCACGAGGAACCGGTGAAGTAATAAGCTTTTTCCTGCAGTGAGGAAAAAGTTCCGCATCAAGTTCTCAATTTGAGCTTTCTCAGCCAAGAAGCCAAGAGGACTGTGTCAGAGCTTTCGTCTCCTCAAGTGAGAAAATCAGAAAGCGAAGCAGTTTCCTAATAAACCGGGAAAATCTGACAGGCGAAGCAAATCCTCCTTGAGGTAATCAAAAAAAAGAAGTTACCTACTGCGGAATCAACCGAGGCAGTAAATAATTCAATGAATCTTGAAACTTGAAACAAACCAGAAAAAAAAGTGAAATGGCTGGAATTCAAGTCTTCAAAACAAAGATTACAAATGCTTGTGCGCCAATCAAATCCAACGAAGACGGTATGAAGAAATTGGAAACACCATTCACATTCCCTACTGAAAAAACAGAATGTGAGGCCTTCATACGGGAACGCACTGTGGAATTGAACCACCTGGCAAGATCCATTCAAAAGCCAAGGAATTCTTGAACAAATGCGTTCAAGACGCCATCGAAAGAATTGAATCACGGTCGGAACAGAAAGAAAGTGATAAGCTGATGCTCGATCTCAACAAGCATCTGGAATCTGAGGCGAAGAACTTGGATATAGAAGCCATCCTTTGGCTTAACAAAATTGAGTTTAGAAAAGAGGAATTGTCTCAACAGTCGGAGCACCTAACAGATACGAGTAATTACGACAACCAGCAAGCTGACAGCAGCACTAGCAACCGCGATACAGATGATTATGACTGTGGACGATCAGGAAACAGCGATCGCAATGTGCGAGTGAGGCGACCACAGCTTGAAGTGCCTATCTTTTCCGGCAACTTCCGCGAATTCAACACATTCTGGTCAGTTTTTGAGTCCTTAATTCACAACGATGCAGAGTTAAGTGACCGAGAGAAGTTCCTATTCCTGAAACAGGCGCTGAAAGGGAGAGCTGCAGCATCAGTAAGCTGTATCCCTGTAATAGGGGAAAAATACTAAGTTGCTGTCAACATTCTCAAAAAGCAGTTCGATAGGTCATCAAGTATCGCTGACGTATTGATAAACGAAATTGAACAGTTACCACTGGCAAGAAAAAATCAAAGGAGCTGCCGTGAAACTTTCCCAGCCATTTCGTCTCGTATCGCACATCTCGAGCACACTGGAGTGCCAATGAACGCCGACAGAGTGTGGAGACGTCTTATCCTCTCAAAATTAACAGAGCAAATTTGCAGCAAGGTGATCAAGAAGGAGAGTGAAGCCGGCTTCTCATATGGAGTGAATGACATTATGGAAGCCATTGACGAAATAATAGTACTCCAAGAGACGACAGAACTTACAATGAAGACGATGTTTGACGATTGTTGTAGACGGACCGATATCCGTAAAGAAAATCGGCCGTCTTGTACCACCCATCAGAAGCACACATACAAAGGTCATCGATTCGGCAGCAGCAGTTCCAACACGCCCTCGGATGCAGAGCTGTCGGCCAACCAAGTCATCTCAGCTCAGGCTCTCCACTGCAACGTTTCAGAAAACCGTCAGCAAGTCAGACAGCAAGTACAGCCTATAGCATCGGCACTGATTTTCAATGAAGCAGAAATGGAATATGAGCCTGTCACTCTAGTGTTGGATTCTGGATCTCGAAGCTTTCTGAAAAATGAGGTCGCAGATCGGCTGAAGCTTCCTGTAACAGGCTCAACGATGCCCACAACTGCTGGAATCGGAAAATCGGAAGAAACTTCCCGCTTCAATAAAACAGGCATAACTCTGAGAAGCCGATTCTGTTCGAAAAAACTGCGAAACGTGTCACTGTCATCCAAGGATAGACCTAATTTCTGCAGGAAAACGGCTGAATTGTCGGCGGCAGACAAGAACTTTATAAAGAAAAAGATTATTGCAGTTTCCCATCTTAAAAGCCCGTATACAGAGGTGTCCCCAGAGATTCTTATTGGACAACACCTCCTGAGCGATGTCATCGAACACAATGTTCCTGTCATGAGACTGCCATCCGGTTTACTCCTAACACCAACAGTATTCAGCTATGTCGTCTCTTCTACAAGTATCACATGCAACTCCAAAACCAGGAGAACTCATCAAATCAGCTCTACCATCGTGGCAACGTCGATTACATCTTCACTCAGCGGCTACAAGAAGGGCCTCAAGAACCCGAGCGGACTACAACCAGGTCATATCGACACCAAAACTAGTGATGATCACTTCAAGGAGCCATATCAAGGAACTCTGCATGAGCCATTTCAACAGCCGCTGCACAGGAAGTGTCGCTCCTCTAAGAGAAAGCGGCAACGTAAACGTGCAAAAGGCATTCATCCCGGCACCACACCAGTTGGAAAACAGTGCAGTAAGCCGCAACGCGAGAGGGAACCTCCAATACAAATTCGACTACAAGACGACAGCTACAATCGCTTGAGTGTCCGAAACGACTGTAATGAGGATCACCGACAACGCAGTCATGTACGATCACACGCACCTCGGATCAAGTACGATTCAAGGAGATCCAGGAATAAACTGCCGTTTCAGAAGAATATCGCAAGTTTGAATCGTACATAGTAATTTCTATTTCATTTTGTTTTCTTGTATTAGTCGTGTTTGTTGTAAGTTTTGCAGTCAAACTTGTGATAGGAGAATGTGTTGATATTGAGTTCCATTAATTTCTATCGCTCCCGCTCATTGCCGGCCGTCCCAGTGTTGTGAACAACCAAATCTCATACAAAGTTGATTTATTGTACACTATTTTTTAACATTCGATTGTGCATATGAGTATTGGCCTGACATCTGTACAACATTTCAGCTACCGCTTATTGCCGGCCGCCCCAGTGTTGTGAATACACAACCTTGTGAATGTATATCTAATATAACATATATAGATTAGGGCAAATGGTATTGGGTACTAAGAATCAGAACGGTCATAAAACATTGTATAGTTCATCCATAGCCCAGGCACCATTTACAACTCTGCCGTTAGGCATCGCATCCAGAGGGTGGTGTCTGGTAGGTTAATTACACGCGGGTGTGCCTCACAGGTGCCGCTACGATTGATAGATGAGATATTGCTTGAGGCTCGGTGCACCCTATGAATATATGTGTAATTACAACTTTATATGATATTTGTTTGTGGGGCCGCCTCCCCAATCTGTATAAAAGGCGCTGGAATGTTGATGGTGGGTTTGTTCTCTGAGCAGGTACTTGTTAATAAATCTATATATTGCAAGTGTCTGTAACCATTGGTAATCCACTAATACCATTATGACATCAGGAGGATGAGTACGTGAAAAAGAGAGAGTTCAGACAACTTGGCACATAGGCCATTGAGGTTAATATGTACAGTAGAAGAAGGCGGTTGGTAAAAGAGCAATCAGAGTTGCTGGGGCAGAGCACAGAACACAACGGAAGGAAGAGTCGTGATGCCTCACAGAACTGAGACCCGAACAGGAGAGATGCACCCACCTCTGACATCCAAAACATTGGACACTTATCCCATTCCAGGTGACCTTGCTGCATGTGGCAGATAGGTACTCCTGAGCGGGTCCTCGATTCTTCTCGATGCCGTCCCTTTGTAGTAGAATCCTTAGGAGAGCTGCAGCCAGCCAGCATCTCTCCCATGACAAAAACCCTCCACGCGGAGGGTTTGATTTCGGTTTGCACGGAGGTGGTCTTCTTTCCTCCACACTGCCACAGCGCGAACGTACGACATCTCGGCAGCTCGCAAAACCGTGCCTGAGATGAGTGTTTCAAGCAGTCGTGTTCGAGGGTGATCGCCTCACTGCGGCCAGCGTTAGCGGTCGCAGCTCGGTATGTTGATTTTTTGGAAAGAGGGGCTCCTCTCCTCTTTTGAGCAAGACATCTGTGTGCGGCAACGCTACGGCTAGCTGTGTCTGCAACGAGGTGATCACAGTTGCAAACGACTTCTTGATGTGCGGTTAGGTTGTTCTAGAACACTTCGTTCCATACTTTCTGCATAGAGTGATCAGTGGTAAGGTTTCTTTAGCTATGTTGACCATCACAATTTCAAGCTAGGATTTGCCCCTCCATGACCTTTTTTTTTAAATAAGAACGATTCCCTACGTCTCATCGCCGATTCACGAATCAACATGAGATTGATCCCAACAGTAAGATATTGTTATTGAAGTCTATATGAACTAATCTATATATCATTTCAGTTTCGACGACACAATTCACTCCAGACTAGTAATCTTCTGCTTAATGCTATATTCTATCTATGTCGTAATCCGAATACGCTGAGAGTGGTAATGCACGTCGCTTCGGATAAGAACACTGCAGAATTTATTTATATAATCGCACACTTCGCACGGTATAGTTTCATCGTAGACATTTGACCGTGTTTCGATTCACCGAACTTACCTGACTCACTGCGCCGTAATTTAGAGCTAATTTGAACTGGGCGGCTGCCCTCACATTGCATACACTTTTTGACTACAACGGTCCTGAAGGAGCTAAGTGTGTGATGTACGCTAAACAACTTCAACCGGGAGCGGTCTGTTTTCACTTTCACTTTTTAGTGACGATTGATTGATCGAAATTAACAGTTCCAGGTCCTCGAAGCCTTATTACATATTCTCAAAGAGAAGCCTGACCGGAAGCGGACGCTTTTCGTACTTCACTCCCTTCAACTACTTGCCCGGAAAGATAACAACACTAAGGTGTGTTTCGCTGGCAATAGGGCCGTTTTTCTTGTGTATAGTACGGTTGTGTCTCTTTGCAGCAGCAAATTGTGCAATCATGTGGTGGTCGCTTCATCGAGTTGCTTGTGGGGTCCACACAGGGAGGATTGCTGGCATTGGCCGACAATGCGCGAGATCAAGGACGCCTATTGTATCGGATACTTGCCCTTCTGAATGTTGTAATGGCTTCCCAAACTGCTGCAGAAATATTTGTGCGCTGTGGTGGACTACAGGTATCCTACTTCGTCCTTGAAGTAATTTTGGTTGAGGAGGTGGGTGTTGTTCGATCAGTTTGCTAATCATCTTGGGTTTCCAGAAGGTATGTGAGCGTCTGTATCAGTCAACAGATGTCCTTCGTGAGGGAATTCATCTGATCGCTCTAGCCAGTGATGTGAAAGCTGTTGATGATCAAGATTTGAGGGTGTCTATACGACAGGTTGGTTTTGTGGGAGAATTTAATCTTTCGGAGTAATCCGCTACATTCAGCGTGTCTGAGAGTTTTAGGTGCTAGATATTTTGTGTAGATCAAATGACCGAGATCTCTTCGTTAGACGATACAGCTCAGGTTTCCTCGTGAATATCATGGCGAATCGACCTGTAAATAAGGTAAGACTATAATTTTTTTCATTTTCGCTGAATGCTTCCTCTGCTGATCGATTTTAAAAGTACGAAAAGTTTTTGAAGTGGGAAGGTCCTGTATCACTACTCTTGATGGAACTGCAACCGACCTCAAGGTGTCTTTTATTTTAACTTGGAGGGAATTTCTGAAAGTTCAATGACTTCATAAAATAGAGAAAGCTTTCCCACCTCACCTATCTTCTGCTGAACGTGAGTGGGACCAGCAGTTCGATTGAAACGAAACCGGAGTCGCGCGAGCGCTGCAGCAGTACCCATCTCAACGTAGTTGCGTAAATAATTTTACTCGATGCCACCATCAATGGAAAATGGTCCAGGTGCGTGGTGCTTTCGTTCACGTCTCTTCTTCTTCTTCTTCTTTGCAGCCGCAGGAAGGTTTTTGTCAAAGGTTCAAGAAACGGGCGACTGAAACCGGATTCGTCCACAAATCCATTGTTGTCAGAGTGGTCGGCCTCTTTAGGCAATCAAATAGGTGTTCAGTTGCGTGGCCACGGCTACTACAGTCCGGGCACTCGTCAGGCTTACTGCGATCGATCTTATGCAAGTATGATATCAGCATAGGGGAATGACCGCAGCGTAACGAGGCAAGGGTACTTCTAGCCCGCCTACCTAGTTCCATCTCGGTGTTGCTGACTACGGGTGGTACGACCCCCAACATGGGATTGACGGTCATCCTACTCAAGTGATCCCTGACGAACTTGGTGTGCTCCGCACGTAAAAGACACAGACGATCCAGTTGGGAGTCCGTCCATCTTTGTATATTGACTTTCTCGGGAGCATCCGCAAAAGGCCTTCTGATATGTCTCTCTCTCACGGGATTCATAATCCTTCTTAATGGGTGGTCAGGCTACTTGACAATGTTATTAACCAGTTGCTGCGCTTGGAGTTGACAGCGCTCCTTAATTGGCAGGATTCGGGCTTCAGCACGAACATGTTCCACTGAGGTGCTTTTAGCACACCCTGTGGCAATCCTAAGAGCAGCATTTTGAACTCGTTGCATCTTTGTCCACGATGAATCCGATATCATGTGCTGCCATACCGGTGCAGTGTACTCCAACGCCGGCTGCAATATCACCTTGTAGGTGGTCAAAATTGTCTCCTTGCTACTTCCCCACGACGTTCCAGAACTCGAAGCACGTTGAGCGAGCTTTGCTTTCACTGTAGCCTGTTTCTGCTCAGTATTCTTGTGGAACCTCAACGAAGGATCCAATACTAGGCCGAGCAGCTTAGGGAAACGTGCAGCAGGCAGACGAGCGTCTTCCCAATTCACAACGAGGTGAGCGCAGTGTTCCTTAGGGTCAGTGGAGAAAACTGATACAGATGATTTAGCGGCAGAGAAAGTGAGCATCATATCATCAAGAAAGCTCTTCAGAACGATGAGGTAGCTATTGATCTTGCGTGCAGCTATATTAATGTCTCTGTCTCGGCACAAGATGGTGATGTCATCCGCATACGCAACGACTTTGATGCCGCTTGCGGGGACGGGCAAATCTTCCAGGTAAAGATTGAACAGAGCAGGCGATATGACTTCTCCTTGAGGGACACCTGCAGCGATAGGGATGCTATTAGAGACATGTCCCTGAAACAGCACTTTTGCTGGGCGCCCTTTGATGAGTGTGGTAATCCATCGCTTCTGCCAAGGCGGGATGGTGGACCTCAATAGCTTCTCAGACAGTATGCCCAAGTTGACAGTGTCAAACGCCTTCGTGAAGTCCAGGGCTACTCCAACAGTGCGTTGAAGCTTTCCGGCGTTGAAGCCATCCAAAACATTGCTCACAATCTCCAGCAGCGCCGTGGTGGTAGAGTGTGATTTGCGGAATCCATGCTGGTGCTGCTGATTGTTATTATGTTCAGCCAGCTCCTTGACGACCAGTTTCTCAGCGACCTTTGCGATTGGTGATAAAAGACTTATTGGCCTGTATCCCTTAGCCGTGGATGGCGATTTACCTGGCTTGGGCAACGGAACGACGCTTGCCATTTTCCAGTCTTGCGGTAAGATGCACGTTCGAAAGGATGCGTTGATGACGGCAGCCAGGATTGGCATAATCTCACTCGGCAGTTTCTTCAAGACCGCTGGACTGATGCCATCCGGCCCTACAACCTTCGAGTTGCGCATCTCTTTTACCACCTTTTCAATTTGCGCGGGCGTCACTGCTTCTGCTTCATTCATGATTGGCAACTTACAGAGCTCTCTTACAGTCACTCGATTCTGTTTCCCTCTCTTAGCCTGAGTTATGAAAAAATTCTTTCCGGGAGCAGTTGCAGCCTCCTTTCCCGATTTGAAAACTCCATTCTCGAACTCGATCGTGGAATAGTTGGTGGTGCTCTTGCCCGAGATCTTCTTTAGAACTTTCCAAGTTGACGCTCCATCACTCTTGAAATTCATCTTCTCCGTAAGTTTCTCCCAACACTCCTTCTTGTGCTTGTCCAGATCTCGCTTAATCTCGCTGACCAGCTCAGCAATGGTCGGATCCAGGTGATCCGAGACTCTCTTTGCATCCCTTGTCCTTATCTTCAAGATTTCCCTGGTGACATTGGGAAAGAAGGTCTTAACTCGGCCCTCCGGAATGGCTGCTTTCATGGCCTTGCGAATCGCGTCGGTCAAGTGACGTTCCTTCTGGTACACGTTTCCATTTCATGGGTAGTCATCCACATGGCGAAGTGCCACCTCCCTGAACAAGCGCCAGTCTGCAAAGATTCAGATAAGACCTTTGACGGATACCTGAATAAGGAGCAAGAGAGTTAGAGAGATCGACATGGACAAAGACGGGGATATGATCACTGGACAGAGTGGTAGCGGTTGACCAAGAGCAGGCGCTGGAGAGATTAGAAGATACAAGAGAGATGTCTGGACTAGAGGATCGGCCGTTGGCCGATAGACGAGTGGGCAAATCATCGTTGAGAATGACCAGGTCGCACTCCTCCGCCCATTCTTCGACGTCTTCTCCTCTAGCGTCAGTGCCAAGCGACGAGCAGAATGTATGAGCATTGAAATCGCCTGCGAAGACAACAGAGGGTGAAGGTGAGCAGTCGTACAACTGCTTGAGTGATGGAGTAGGGTCGTAAGATTGGGGACAGGACGTGGTAGGAGGGATATAGATATTATAAAGAGATATAGGTGTTTTAAGAGGGAGATGGATAGGTAGGTACTCAAGAGTACCGTCTGATGGGGTGTTTGGTATGATATGAGAGGGTATATTAGATAATACGAAGGTGAAACTCCTCCGCCGTGAGCTGACCTTGGTTCATGATAAGCAGTGTAGCCAGGAATGTTAGGGTGACGAGCGGTAGTAGAAGGAGAAAGCTTCGTTTCCTGAACCATTATGACATCAAGATGATGAGTACGAGCAAAAAGAGAGAGTTCAGACAACTTAGTACGAAGGCCATTGAGGTTAATATGAACAATAGAGAGGGGGCGGTTGGTAAATGAGGAATCAGAGTTACTGGGGGCAGAGCACAGAACAACGGAAGGAAGGATCGTGATGCCTCACAGAACTGAGACCCGAACAGGAGAGATGCGCCCACCTCTGACATCCAAAACATTGGACACTTATCCCATTCCAGGTGACCTTCTTGCTGCATGTGGCGCGTAGGTACTCCTGAGCGGGTCCTGGATTCTTCTCGATGCCGGCCCTTTGTAGTAGAATCCTTAGGAGAGCTGCAGCCAGCCAGCATCTCCCATGACAAAAACCCTCCACGCGGAGGGGTTGACGTCGGTTTGCACGGAGGTGGTCTTCTTTCCTCCACACTGCCACGGCACGAACGTACGACATCTCGGCAGCTTCACGTCTCTCTCACCAATATAAATTGAATCAGTGACACTGTCGCTGATTCACCTAGACGCCACTTCCATAAACATCCAAGCGGTGGCGTTTTTTGAGCTCTATCAGACCCTTCTTCTCAATATCTCGAAGTGGTAGTATTTCCGGTGATTTCCACGGATCTTCTGATGTGTTGCATCATGTCCCGTGCTAAACCGTGATTTTAACTGCAGATCGTTCTTTGTATTGAGAAATATACAGTTCGGTTTCGTAAAAAGCAGTTACCCGAAAAAAATGTGAGTAAGATGATGAGAACTAGGAATTTTAGGATTTGGAACCCTGTGAACCAAGTAGATAACGCGATAAAATAACAATAATTTATTCCAAGTGAGCAAAACAACAAACATTAAGAACAAAGGAATCCTACTAATAGATCACTAGAAGCCACTGTTAAGCGAAACGAGTGAAGTTGATTTTCCCAGGGGTCGTGTGCACAAGATGAGTTTCAGCTGTGTCCCTACACAACCTACTCCCCTAACCACTTTCCGAAATTTCCCGGGAAACCCTCTAAGAAATTTCGGCTAGAAACAATTAAAGGGTCACCCGCACCACTATACAGGGCCCCTCTCAACGCTGGCACTAGACGGGAGCGGCTGCAGGCAGCAGGCGAATACAACGGCTGACAGCACTGAGAAGAGGAGCGCTGGTAGCACTAGCACAGAGGCGGGCTGGCAGCACTAGGCAGAGGCGAGCTGGCAGCACTAGGCAGAGGCGAGCTGGCAGCGGAACGTCCAAGGCGAGGTGGCAGCAGGGCGATGGCGGCGGCTATCAGCAACTGGGGACTACTTAGAGACAGCGGACGAAGACGAGACGCTGGACGCAGAGAATGTCGGCTGGGCAGGAGGCAATCAATCAGCGGCTCAATTTCTACCCTATACAGAAATGAATTCTCTAGGAGGTGAGAGAACCCCCCAGAGAGACCGGCGACCGTCGAATAAATCCCTGGCCGCTCATCAGCGGCCTTATCGACTTTGGTACAACACGCCACGGCTCGGGCGGAGTCGATGGGCGGTGCCGTAGCGCAGCCGCACGCATCGACCCCCCCCCCTGCCTGGCCTGTGACAGCTGATCCCCATTTATTCTCTACTCTGTATTCCCTATTCTATATTCTATTAACCTAACAATACATTGAATTAAGCGTTCGATTTTGTAACTTGAACTGGCTGAATTTTCAGAGGCTGCTCATAGAATGCAATGCTTTCGATATTTTCACGAGGTTGTGTTACCAGTACTCGAAGTAAGAGATTTACTTTTAATCGGTGTTTTTGTTTTTTCATCGGTGATTTTTCGTCAGTTTTACCAAGTATTGTCTTCTTCAGTTTGGAGCAGTGGAGTCAAACGAAAGAGACGAAATCTATGTTAGAAGAGCTAGTGGATAACATTCTTCTGTGTTTGAATTCCTTAATCATGGAGCCGTTGAAGCCCGACGTGACAAAGGCGAGAGACGCATGCCTGTCGCAGGTGATGATTTTGATCAGCTCTCTTGAATTTCGGTCTTTTGCATTCTTACTATCCAATTTTGGATGTATTCTACGGAGCCTAGAGAATTTAATGCTCCCAGCGCTCCTCGCATGAATTAATGATACCGCTTTTAGAATGCGAAGTATTTCCATAGAGCCCCTATAAAAACAGTGACTGATAACGCTATCTGTTATCAGTCAGCGTTATCAGTCGTCATTTTTATAGAAACTCCATGGGAATAGTTACTTTTATCTCTGAAAGCGGTATCATTCATTCGTGCAAGGCGAGCGCTGGGAGAACTAGGTTTCCTGGGCTTTGTAGATTAAATCTTAATTTTGTAGAAAACATTCCAAACCTGCCTTCTCAACCTATTAGCTAATGGAGGCTCCAACATTCGATCTCGCGTTCTAAGGGTGAGTTACTATTTGACTAACAATGCGAGCGTTTGGAGCATTAAACGCATCTGCGAAAACGAATTGTATTGTTAGTATTTCTTCGGCCTCAATAGTAAAACTGCGTACTATCCCGTCCCGAGCTGCTGGTTTCAAGAAGTTATAGGCGGTTTTCAATCTTCGCGAAAAGCTAATTTTCAGGGCGTTCTGCTGAATTTTTCCAAATTCGGCTGAAAACTTGTATGGATGGGGTAGGGGTTATTTAGGGTGGTGAAAACGAATCCGGGGTCCTTTTGGCAGATATTGGACATACCACTTTTCCTGTAATTTTCTAAATTCTGATTTCTTTCACTTTATGGTACGGTGAGCACCATGCCATTGAGGGCGAAACCAACTTCCTTGCGATCTAAAACATCGCGCCTGAATCGCCTTTCGGTGCCGAGCGACTTCGAATTCTTTTTTACCCTATCCGGCCAAAACTTTTGCCTATGTCCAGGTGGCCGTTTTCAGACAGGACTCAGAAGAATCCTTAAGGGGTCTGCAGAGTTGCACCGCCCGGCGGCACGCCGCCGAGCGAGAGGTTTGGGGCGTGGTCAAACCCTGACGCGGCGGCGCACTCCAGTGCCTCGCAGAGTGGCAGCGATGCCTGCCGTCGTTCTCCATTTTCCTACATTACGTACAACCTCATTCATTCCACGCCAAAATTTGAATTTCGCCGATTTCAAAATTTTGTATTTATTTTCCTAGCTCGTTTTTATGTGTTCTTTGGATTCACCATGAAACCATATTTGAACAGAAATTTTAATCTTGAAGACGCCAGAATTGAAAAGCTTCTCAAAAATAGCTCGACTTCTCTGTATTTTCGGAAGATTTTCGTCATTTCAAAAAAAAAAAAATCGAAAACGCTCTCAAAAGCGGGCAACATAAAATCTAGCAGCAACGTTGATTCGGAATTTCTCGTGAAAATCGATACACACCTATCCCACAGAAAGTGAAAACTGAATTAAATACAATTATTCCGGGAGTGAAATGGAATGGATCACAAAAAAAAACGAACAGATGAAAAAATGTTCAAGTGTTAATAGAAACGTGTCAGAGTAAAACTAAAAAAAGTTTGCGTGGATGACTGAACAATAGAAAAATTCATTAATAGGATCCATGGCGGCGTTCCTCGCCGACCATGAAAATGGTCCAGACCATTCCTCGCCGCCGCTCGCTGGCGGCGTCGCTCCGGGAGCCGCTGCTATCGCGGCGGCGAAAACACTCTGCGAGGTACTCACGTCGCTGCTCTCGCGCTGCACGTCGCCGCCCTCGCCCACTGCGTGGCGCCCCCCACTTTCCAACACTGCCATGTCGCAGCGGGACTCGCCGCGGTGCAACTCTGCAGACCCCTTTAGAGCGTGTTGAACAAGGCGATCTGGCGGTCCTTTTAAAATATGCCCAAACAGTCGAGGTTAACCTTTCTTTGCCGCTTGAGAAGGCGTTGCGAGATGCTGGCACCTCCCTCGTGTCAAGCGTTGATGTAAGGCGTCGATTTCGTTGTAGAGATCTTCGTTGTGGCACATCCGCAGCCAGAAATATCCGAGCAAACGTCTAAACAGCTTCCTTTCCGTGCAATCCAACCTTTCCGCCTGCGTCTTCGATGTTGCTCACGTCTCTGATCCGTACATCTTGATAGGGCGAATAGCGGATAAGTAGACGTTCAACTTGACTTCCTTCGCGATGGGGGTAGACCACAAACACTTGTTTAGAGAATTGAAAGCAGATGTAGCTTCCGGACATCGTTGTTGAATATCCGCTGAATATCTACCATCGTTCTTCAGCAAACAGCCCATATAACAGAAATCATCCACCAGTTCGATACGTTGTCCGTCCACAAAAACTCCAATTGAAGGCCTCTGAGCGACCCACATCTGCTTGCATTTGTCGGGAAGAAGACGAAGTCCATAGGCTGCGGCATACTTCGAAACGAGGCTCACAATCCTTTGCAGTTTTGCGTTGCTTTCAGCGAATAACACAATCGGGATTTTTTCGTTTGAACTCGGACACGAGGTTGGCAGATGGATTTACTGGCTTACATACGTTTCGGCGGAATCGCCGTCTTCAGAGCCTGAAAGAAGCATATCAGAAATGCGCTTATCCGGACAAATGTCAACTAAACTCCGCCTAATTCAAGGAACTCTATTTCCCAAACGTCGTCAAAAGTGAAGAAACCAGGAGATAGCCGTACCTTGTCAAGAAGCACGCTAGGAGAATCACAACATAGAACGAATTGTTGAAGCGGAACGGTGGTGGTGCCGCTACCTCTCGACGTTAGAATGCGAGTCTGAGGTAGGGCTTGAGTTCTCCGGCTATATATAGGCATTCCCCCTTCCGATTGATTTTTGGATCGTTCGCCTGGATCCAAAATGCCTCCAGGGTCTTTCTCGCGGGTGTGTCAGTTCCTCGCCCCATAATCTCGACCTTGATTGGATAGTCGTCGCCGTGGTGGGCGTTAACACGGTGACACCCCAGAACTGTTGACGCCCGCAGCTTATCTTTATCGTCCAGATGCTCCTTCACTCTAACATGTAGCGGCCGCGATGTCTCTCCAATCTATTGCTGGCCGCACAGCGGGCACGAGATCATGTAGACCACACCGCATGCAGTGCAATCTCCCTCTCTACCAGCAGGACACCACACAATTGGGAGTTGTGCAAATGCGATCATATAGACGGTTTCGTATAAGGCGGGTTTTTAGGTTACTTGGGGGGATATCAACGATGACGACAGTGCTTTCCAGACCAGCTTTGTTCAGACACTTTCTCAGAGATCTGCTCACTTCATCGGAAATGAAGGGCATTTTTAAGGAAATTTTTTCTCCGACTGCTGTACCCTGCCCTTCCCGGCGCACGACTGAGCCCCTGGGTCTGCGTGAGACCAAACTGGTGGGATATCCGTTCAAGGTCGCAATTTCATGCGCTATTTGAACAAATTCTTTTTGTTCCTTTTCTCCGGTACAAACACATTTCGCTGTGCGGTACATATTTGTGACAGCATCCCGTTTTGTTTGAGAAGGGTTTGCATAGAGAGTCGAGCATGGAGACGAATAACACAATGTCGTCGGCGTACTCCAGGTCGACAAGGGAGCGTCCTGATGGTGTTAGTATCACGTCCGCAGGAAACTGTTTAGCAACTCTACGCATGATGTGATCAACGGCGAAGTTGAAAAGAAAAGGCCCTGCTACAGCTCCTTGCCTTACTCCTGTTTTCATCTCGAAAGCTGACGTATGTAAATCCGACAGACGTAAGAACTGCTGCTGTTGTGTCTTTGTTCGTGTCCTCGATTAGCCAAACATACTTTTCCGGGACTCAACCGGCTCGCAGAGCGTTGAGCAATCGACCACGATGAGGAGGTCGAATGCGGCTTCAAAGCTCAAAAAAGCAAGCTGTAATGGCTCTAAATACCGCTGCCACGATTCAATTACTCTTCTCACGACGAACACTTGATCGATGATCGATGTTCCAGGTCGTAAACCGGCTTGCTCCTCTCTGGTCGTTTCCTTACGATGTTTGATGAGTCGCTCGAGAATGAAACGTTCCAAAACTTTGTACATGACATGCAAGAAGGAAATCCCACTATAGTTTTTGGGTCCGTGACGGATAACTCTTGGTGAAGAGGTACGTATGTCTCCACGAATCGGGTATCCTTTTGCTCATCCATATGTTACGGATAGTGTTGGTCATTTCATGAATCCCAGACGGAGGGAGAGCTTCCAGCATTTCAGCAGTGATGTTGTCATCTCCACCTGCCTTTCTATTCTTCTTTTTTTCGGACACAATCCTGAACTTCAGCCTCAGTCGGCGGTTCCTCACTGACATCGTAATGTGTTCCCCGAACATGCGGAAGCTCAGGTACTGATGGCGCTGGACGATTCAGTAGTGAACTGAAGTAATCCTTCCATATTAGCAGCGTCGCATCATCAACTGCAACTCCATTGGTAGTGTTTAAGACAGGAGAACATCTCTTCATCTTCCCGCTATACTGTCGCAGCAACGTGTAGGCTTTCCTCGGATTATTCTCCTCCAGTCTACCTCCGTTCGCGGTCACTTTGAAGCTACCGACGCAATCTCCTCCTCAGACGCCTCTCCTCCACGAAGTTTCCTGCAGTTCGGAGAGCACATACTCTGTTGTCGGTAGATGTTGTTTCCTCTGAGACGTAGGCGAACTTCTTCTTAGGCTGTACAAGCGGGAGTGCCTCTTTCGTAGCGTCCTGGATGCACTTGACAAAAGAATCCGAGTCGCAAAGTTTCTTTTCTGTCCGTGCTCCGATGTGAATAGAAACGCGTTGTCGAAAATTCCTGCATTCTTCATCTCTGAGACTTGTCATGTCAATCCCCTGGAGAGGCTGAGCCCCTCGCTTCCTCTTAAAGATCCTCGCAGTGAAGTTCAACAGATCCGAATTGAATGCGACATCCCACACAGCTCTAGATCTTCGAATGTTCGATACTGGAATATTCCTCGTCGGACATAGTCGAGCTGTAGTTTCAAATTTGTCATCTTCCGCTTCCGCTGCTCTTCTGGAGATAGCTGGGTTGGTCCCTGCCACGTAAGCTGATAGCGGCGATGATTCCTTTTGAATGTCGATGCAATAATCAGACCACTGCGTTCACAAAAGTCGACAAGGCGGTCGGTAGCCATTGTCCGATGTTTGCTCCAGTGGGTAGAACCATTTACCGAGTACTTTGGATTCCTGATCAAGTCCCATCTTCGCGTTTGCGTCAATACCTACGACAACAGCATGTGGACAACTCAGAACTTTTAAAACAGGCTGTTAGCACGCTAAAAGCCACTTCTTTCGGTGCGCGTCTTAGTATGGTGCACACAAGCTTTTTCATTGTAGTCGACTCAGGGAGCACCGAGCAAGCAGCCTTACTCGGGGTCTTCGAAGCGTTGCAGCAGCTTCTGGTATGGTGTTAACCAACTCACTGGTCACTTCGCTCCGTGCGAGCACCCTAATCGTGGCGCGGTAGGGTGCGAACCAGCTTCGGTTCCGTGCAATCGGCCTTCAGCCCGTAAAGCACCGTTCAAGCAGCTTATCGGAGTCGCCGAAGCGTTCCAACAGCCTTAGATTTTTCCCGTTTGGTGTTAACCAGCTCTCTGGACACTTCGTTCCGCGCAAGCACCCTAATCGTGGCGCGGTAGGGTGCGAACCAGCTTCGGTTCCGTGCAATCACCCTTCAGCCCGTAGAGCACCGCGCAAGCCTCTTATGGGAGTCGCCGAAGCGTTCCAACAGTATTAGATTTTTCCCGTTTGGTGTTAACCAGCTCACTGGACACTTCGTTTCATGCAAGCACCCTGATCGTGGCGCGGTAGGGTGCGAACCAGCTTTGGTACGTGCAATCAGCTTTACGCCCGTAAAGCATCGTGCAAGCAGCTTGAGAAGAGTCGCCGAAGCGTTCCAACAGCCTTAGTTTTTTCCCGATTGGTGTTAACCAGCTCACTGGACACTTCGCTCCGTGCAAGCACCCTAATCGTGGCGCGGTAGGGTGCGAACCAGCTTCGGTTCCGTGCAATCAGCCTTACGCCCGTAAAGCACCGTGCAAGCAGCTTATGGGAGTCGCCGAAGCGTTCCAACAGCCTTGGATTTTTCCCGATTGGTGTTAGCCAGACAAGAGCGTCGTGATGGTGTTAGAGTCACGTCCTCAGGGAACTGTTCTGCAACTCTTTTTTTGTTCGTCCTCGATCAGTCGAACATACTTTTCCGGGACCCCATCGGCAGCCAGAGCGTTGAGCAATCGATCACTATGAGGAGAAACGAATGTAGCTTAGAAGTCCAGAAAAGCAGGCTCCAATGGCTCCGAAAATCGCTACCATGAATCAATCACTCTTCTCACGACGGACCCATGGTCGATCCTCCAGGTCGAAAACCGGCTTGCTCCCCTATGGTCGTTTCTTCACGATGTTTGATGAGCCGCTCAAGATTGATGCGTTCCAAAACCTTGTACATGACACGCATTGGAGAGTTTCCCCTGTAGTTCTTGGGGTCCTTGCCTGATAACTTCTTGTGAAGAGGTACGATGATCGCGTGCCTTCACGAATCGGGTATCCTTTCGCTCATCCATGTGGTACGGATGGTGTAGTATACACAGCCCATACCTATGTCTACCGCGCCTTCATTACCGCGAGTATAGGCTTCGTTTATTCTTAGTGCCCTCTTCTGTTCATTGACCTAGTGAGCTGCCATAGTTCCTTCTATTCGGGCTCGAAAATTGTTGATTGCCCTGTGTCCCGCATGTCTTATTCTTGTTCACTTGGTGCTATGAACTACAGCTATTAAGTTTTGTTAAGCTTTGGGAAAGTAGAGCGGCTTTTGAGTATTGTTTTTGGACCAATCTAAGGCCAAAGTTTTTTTAACCGTTTGGCGCGGTTTTTGGAAGCCGCCGTTTTTGGAATTTTTTGCCGAATGCCGCTTGTGGAATTCCCAAAATCGCTCGCCGCATATCCCTGAGTAGTACGCAGTTTGACTATGGGGCAGGGTCGAGCGGGGCGTTGTGTAAATTTCCGAAATCGAAGCGACCCCACTCCCGGCCATCAAAATTTTTGCGATCCTCCGAAATGTAATTTTTTGGCGCTTTCTTGCAAAAAAAAGAGTTGAACTTTTTTGGTAGTGAAGAGTATTTCTATCTTGTTCGCTTCCAGAAATTTTGATTTTTGGTCCCAAATTTCTGGCTAAAAAATGCGACCCCCCGTTGAGAAATTTCACAACCCCGCTTGATTCTGCTATGGGGGCCCAAGAGATACTAGCAGTGCAGTTCGTCTACGCAGGTGCGTTTAATGCTCCAGACACTATCCTTGTAAGGACCTAATTTACCCTTCGGCATTTCGCTGCAGCTGACCTTTACATGGCTCCTGCGTGAGCTATCAAAATCGTTTAGTTGTAGACCGTGGATGACAGCGGCACCAAAACGTCGAAGAATCGATTGGCCCTAAGCTTACCAATTGAATTTTACCTATCCTTTGCAGCGTTTTTTATTAACCTTTCAGTTGATTACTCTCCTTCTAAGTTGCTGTGCTGGTTGGGGTGCGACAGTAATGCAGGCAGTTCTTGAAGAAAAAGGCGAAAATATCATTGGAATAGTTTTCGGTGTGATTTCGCTGACTAGGGCTGATGCCACGGTAAACCGTCTACTCCTTTCATCGGTGTTCAATAGTGAATTTGAATCATTGTAGGATGCGAACCGTAAGGAAACCATCAGGGTGCTAATGGCATGTTTTCGGATTTTGAATTTGGTGATGTTGTGTGATGAGAACTCCAAGAAGATCGTCACTCTATTTGTCAGGTTTGTGCTTTGGAGTGTAGCATTTGTTGTCGGATCAGTACATTGAAGTGAAACATTAGCTTACAGAAATAGTTCGGTCTCTATGATGGAGCTTCTGCGAACATTTGCAGAGGACAACCTTGTTGTACAGGTATACTCAAGCCTAGATTTGTCTGTTCTCTCTGTTTTGTTTATAAGCTGTGGTGGCTCTATTACAGATTTTGGAAACCTGTGATCGAGTAGCAGATGACGAAAATTTGGCGCAGCAATGGGCCAGTGATCGGCCGCTCATTGATGCGAATGCGAACAGCTCTCATCCGGAAATCGGTAACTACTAGAATATCTGTAATCCCTGAGCATTGACCGATGGTTTTCCACATTGATTAATCCATTTTGCGAAATCGTATTCGGAGTTAGACGGCAAACATGATAACAATTGGAATGACCTTTGAATGGTTACTGGTGATGGAGTTTGAAAAGTTGACTGTTTAACAAAGGCATCGGATGCTAGAGGACCTCTGACCCCTACCACCAAAAAATTTGCGTCGATTCTACGCTTCCACGATGCTGCAAGCGCTTCATCGGGGGAATTGCACTTTCCCCGTACATTTTTAGCGCTCTTTTTGAGGAGCTGTTTTTCATGACATTCTGTACACTACTGTAGGAGGGCTACCCACTGTTTGTGAATCTTTTTAGGAGGCCTACCCTCTCTCTTTCTGAGTGGAGGTACCCATTTTTGCTTCTTTCTGGGTACTACATTGAAAGGAGATATACAAAAGAAAACAGTCTCACTGTTGAAACCATGGATCGGCGCAGAATTACGTAACCAAGCTCCTACACTCAGGCTTTTTGAAGAACGTACGTGGAGATCATTATGAAAGGCCTTCCCTTTCTAGAAACGCTGTGAGTCTCCCTTAGAAGACCTATACTCCGCAATATTCTGAGCACCCGCTTGGAAGAGCCACTCATTTTACGCGACATTCTTGGTCACTCTCTTTACATTCTCCTTATGAGCCACTACAACATTCTTCTTATGAGTCTTCAGACTTTTCGCGCCACGTTCTGCGTGCTCGCTGTGAACCCCTTCCCTCTTTTCAACAATGTTTCTCGTATTGGAACAATGAAACGCTCTAATAGATGACATTAAGAATGGCAACAACTATCGACTTTTTCAATGCCAATAACGGACATCGGTCTGGTCTCAGTCAAACATTTGTTCAGATAACAAATGAAGAGCCCCCCCCCCCTTGAAGCTGTCTTAAGAAATCCATAGGTTCATTGACAATTTAATGATCATTTTAGGAGTTGCAGCCGTTTCATAACCTTCTTTTTGTTGATGCCATTATCTGCGATGTGTTTTCTCTTTAGTTTTTGAAGCATTTCAATATTCACGATTGCAGCTCGTGCGGCTCAGTCGTTGGTGTCGAAACTGAGTGTTGTGAGTTCTGACTTCGAGCCGTTAGCTGGTGTGTTCGCCTCAATGGGTTCTGAAGGATTTCCAATGGAGATGTAGTTTTCGAGGGTGTTTCCGATGTGTAACCGATTCTTTCACCCAGTCCTAGTTGAAGTCGAGATTTCCCAGTGAGAGCATTTCGATTCGCCAGCTGCTAGTTTGCCGCAATTTTTAGCTTTGATAGAAACAGTAACTGTGAAAGCTAGCTGTTGGGAAAACACCACATGCTCACCAATATTGGTCAACTGCTACCCGCGTTTGTGTGTGCGCGGTTTAACTATCTTCCGGAGTCTAACGTCGGTTTCTGGTGGTCGATTCGGGAAAATTCTTGATGGCACTTCCCGAAACACAGATGTAGAAAGTATTCGGCATCCCTGAGCCCTATTGTATGCCCCATCGATACTGGGCGAACAGCGCTTCATCTAAGACAGATTTCGTCAGAATCAGCGGCAGTGTATTTGCGCCACTGTGGGCTGAGGTACTCAAAATGTGCCTATACTTGTCATTGTGTTAGTGTGCTGCGACAGTGTGCAGTGTGGTGGTGCATTCGCGGAACTGCAATGGAACGCGATCCTTTGGAAAGATAAGGGGTCTGCAGAGTTGCACCGCCCGGCGGTATGCCGCCCAGCGAGAGCTTTGGGGCGTGGCCAAACTCTGACGCGGAAAGGGCGAACAGGCCTTCATCTAACACAGATTTCGTCAGAATCAGCGGCAGTGTATTTGCGACACTGTGGGCTGAGGTACTCAACATGTGCCTATACTTGTCATAGTGTTAGTGTGTCATGTGTCATAGTGGCGAACAGCGCTTCATCTAACACAGATTTCGTCAGAATCAGCGGCAGTGTATTTGCGCCACTGTGGGCTGAGGTACTCAAAATGTGCCTATACTTGTCATAGTGTTAGTGTGCTGCGACAGTGTGCAGTGTGGTGGTGCATTCGCGGAACTGCAATGGAACGCGATCCTTTGGAAAGATAAGGGGTCTGCAGAGTTGCACCGCCCGGCGGTATGCCGCCGAGCGAGAGCTTTGGGGCGTGGCCAAACCCTGACGCGGCTGCGCACTCCAATGCCTCGCAGAGTGGCAGCGATGCCTGCCGTCGTTCTCCATTTTCCTCCATTACGTACAACCTCATTCATTCCACGCCAAAATTTGAATTTCGCCGATTTCAAAATTTTGTATTTATTTTCCTAGCTCGTTTTTATGTGTTCTTTGGATTCACCATGAAACCATATTTGAACAGAAATTTTAATCTTAAAGACGCCAGAATTGAAAAGCTTCTCAAAAATAGCTCGACTCTGTGTTTTCGGAAGATTTTCGTCATTTCAAAATAAATCGAAAACGCTCTCAGAAGCAACATAAATTCTAGCAGCAACGTTGTTTCGGAATTTCTCGTGAAAATCGATATTATCCCACAGAAAGTGAAAACTGAAATAAAATCAATTATTCCGGGAGTGAAATGGAATGGATCACAAAAAAAACGAACAAATGAAAAATGTTCAAGTGTTAATGGAAACGTGTCAGAGTAAAACTAAAAAAAGTTTGCGTGGATGACTGAACAATAGAAAAATTCATTAATAGGATCCATGGCGGCGCTCCTCGCCGACGATGAAAATGGTCCAGACCAGTCCTCGCCGCCGCTCGCTGGCGGCGTCGCTCCGGGAGCCGCTGCTGTCGCGGCGGCGAAAACACTGCGAGGTACCCACGTCGCTGCTTTCGCGCGGCACGTCGCCGCCCTCGCCCACTGCGTGGCGCCCCCCCCCCCCACTTTCCAACACTGCCGTGTCGCAGCGGGACTCGCCGCGGCGGAACTCTGCAGACCCCTATAGTCAAGCTAGTCTGGTGGGCGAGCGTCGCAAAGGTATACCATAGGGCGAAGACATTACGTCTGTTGTTAGGGTTTTTGGTTTTTTTTCAAATCTGCTGATAGCTTTCGTTATTGTAATCTTAGCAGAATGCGGATCACATTCGTATTTCGTGCTTTCCCTTGTAATCTTGTTGTTCATTGTAGAGCTATTGTTATGGTTAAACGAGGAATCGTAGGTTAGGAAGCGTTCAGCGGCTGCGAACTGTGTAACTCGAAGGACTTGGGAATCGTTTGGGGTTAGTTGTTGAATTCTAAGTCGCGCGAATAGCCGAATTCACTCGTTTTACATAGTTTTGCGATCAAGATCGAATATTCTGATTGCATTTCACGCAGTTCGCGCTCTGGACGTGAACGTTGTCGCTTCGCATGATTTCACATTGCCTTCCGCGGTACTCAAATGATCTGTCACTTGATCTACATGTCTGCCTCAAAGGCTGTGCTCATTTTTATCCATGCGGTACATACTGGTTCTATTTCCTATGCATAGTTTTCTCTTGAATATTCATATCACGTGTATTTATGAGTTTGTTATCGTTTGGGTCATTTGACCGTTCTGGTTACCTGACAAAGTGATCTTTGAAATATTGAGTCTGGTTTGTACATGAACACTTGTCTTGCGATAATCAAGTATCTGTAAATTAATTTATTTCCAGCTTGGATAGATAAAGATTTATATCATTTTAATAGAGAGGTGAACAAAATACGCACATTGAAAGGCTTCTGCCGGGTTTGTTTACCCTGTCCCAAACGAGATGGCAAGCGAAGAGTCCAAAGAGGCAGCGCGCTATACTTGGGCAAAACTGTGAAAATCTTCGAATTTTCGAATATATTCGAAAATCATTTTTTTCGAATTTCAAATTTTCGAATATATTCGAAAATCATTTTTTTCGAATTTCAAATTTTCGAATATATTCGAAAATCATTTTTTTTCGAATTTCAAATTTTCGAATACATTCGAAAATCAAATTTTTCGAATTTCGGATTTTCGAATTTATTCGAAAATCAAAATCTTCGAATTTTCGAATAATTTTTTCTATTCTTCGGATAAATTTTCTTGAATCCACAAATGATATTCGATTTTAAAAATTAGTTTTGAACTGTCATTTACTGTGACTATCACTTTGTAGAAATATCCATCGGTTACACTAACTCTTAATCTCAAACCATTTTCAACCAGGATGGCTGTCCCTGGGGTTGGATTGTGTCGGAACTGGTTAAGAGAGCCTACCACAATGTTAGGCGCTATTCATACTACCCAACGCCAGCGCGGCACCCGCTTGACGCGCGGGCGTGGCGTTGATGTACACGCGGGCTGAACACGCGAGCTTGAAACCCTTACACACTTTTGCCGTTTCGCCGCCGCGGAAAATGCCGCTTTTGAGCTGCAATGAAGCCAGTGTTTTGGTTACTTGAAAACGAGCCGGAAGTTGGCAACTAGCTTCTTTCCCTATGAGAATGCTGGCGAAATCGATTCGCGATCGGAAGTGGTAACGGGAAAGTAAAGCGCGGCAAACGGCGCTGTAGAGGTAATAACGATTTTCTCCGCTACCGACGCGTTTTATTATTTTCCTTAGGAGATGCGTTTGACCCGGCAGCAAAGGTATGAAAAGGGCGTTAGGCCAATGATATAGTTTTGCGAGAAGAGGTCGCGTCGCTCTGCACAGCGACAGCGACCGCCTCCCGCCCTTCAAATCTGTGGCTGTCGCAGTGCGCTGCACAGGGAAGAGTGCAAGTATGGAGCTTCTCTGCTCCTAAACAAATCATACGTATCGATCAAACGTGTTAAGACAGGTAATTGCAGGTAAACATGTTCTGTCACTTCGGCAGGCATTGAAGAGCTCCTAGCCCACGACTATGGAGATTGGGGCGAAAATACCGCGAAGTGGCGCAAGCGACTTTGTCGCGGTATTCCTTGGCAAAGCTCGTGGGCCACTAGCGAAATGCTTTTTCCAACTTTATAGTAGCCCACGAGTATACGGCTGTCCTTTATCGACGATTTGCTGTCGCTACTAGCCCACGGCAAAGCTGTTTTCGAAATTTGCACGTACGCCCGACACTGATCGTGTCAAGGCAGATCGAAACGTGCCCAAACAATTAGGGGCTGAGCAGAGTGCCACCGCGGGGCGGCCTGATGATTGAGAGCCGTATTGATAGATCGCGGCGATCTATCAATACGGCTCTCCATCATCAGACCGCGCCGCGCCGCGGTGGCACTCTGCTCAGCCCCTTAGCTACGTCATGGTTGGGCGTCATTCTTGATTTTTTTCTTCCTGTTCTTGTGATGCTGCAATTATCAAGTAAACTCCAAATACCGAGCGGTGCCGATTGCCACAAGGACATTAAATGATGATATCAGTTGCATTTCTATATCAGACCGGTCGACTCAGGCTCTCAAACGAAAGTTAAATTAAAGCATTTTATGGCTTTGTGGCAATCGGCACCGCTCGGTATTGTGGTGCGCGCGAAGCGCGCACCTGATTGGAAAAGGATTGCTTCTGCGCACACCCCTAGTTACAGAATCTCGGTTTGGAAGATAGTTCCAAACTTGGCATTTTCACAAAATGTAGAGCAGTAAAGGCTCTTAACACTGCCCAAGTTTCAGAAAAATCTGCTTTGTGATTCTCGAGATATTGAAAAATTAGTAAATTTGAAGTGTGTGTGTGTGTGTGTGTGTGTGTGTGTGTGTGTGTGTGTGTGTGTGTGTGTGTGTGTGTGTGTGTGTGTGTGTGTGTGTGTGTGTGTGTGTGTGTGTGTGTGTGTGTGTGTGAGTGTGTGAGTGTGAGTGTGAGTGTGAGTGTGTGTGTGTGTGTGAGTGTGTGTGTGTGTGTGTGTGTGTGTGTGTGTGTGTGTGTGTGTGTGTGTGTGTGTGTGTGTGTGTGTGTGTGTGTGTGTGTGTGTGTGTGTGTGTGTGTGTGTGTGTGTGTGTGTGTGTGTGTGTGTGTGTGTGTGTGTGTGTGGCTTTAGAGTAGGTCTCCTTTACGTCCATCAAGAACAGTATGCACACCGTTTATTGTGCGGGGTCCGACTGGAAGTGTGCCATGCTCAAAGGAACGTGCGCGGTACCCAACTGGAAGTGTGCCAAACGCCACAAAACGTGTGTGGAATCCGATTGAAAGTGCGCCAAGCGCCAGGAAACGTGCGCGGGACCCGAATGAAAATGCGCAAAGCGCAGGGGAGAGAGTGCGAGACCCAACCAAGAGTGCGCCAAGCGCCGGGGAACGTGTGCGGGACTTGACTGAAGAGGCACCAGGTGCCCGTAAAAGTGTGCGGGACCCAACTGTGAGTGCGCCAAGCGCCGGCGAACGTGTGCGGAACCCCAACGGAAATGTGCCAAGCGCCACAGAACGTGTGTGGGACCTGACTGGAAGTGCGCCAAGCTCATTTTGCACAACTCTTATCAATAGTTGGTTCAAACTCGACTGCCAAATCATACTTTCAACTATTTCACTACATTTCCCAAAAATCACATTATTCTACGCCAAATCGCTCTAAGGAATATTTCAAAACTTTTTTCAATTTTCTTTACCTTCCCCTTTAAGTGATTATATTTCTAATTTTCCGAAAAAATGGCCATGCCAAATCTTTACTTTTGCCAGGAACCTAAACTTTCAGGAATTTTATTAATTTTTTCTAAAGGTTTCCTTTCTAACATGGTTTATGCCTGGTGGTCTTAATTCAAAGCAAACCCACTGATTCCCTGCCCCCTCCCCCCCTTCTATGACGTCCTGCACGCTCCCACTGATGTCCTGCACACTTTCTATAACGTCTTGCACACTTCCACTGATGTCCTGCACACTTTTTACGGCGTTCTGCGCACTCTCATTTGGGTCCTACACACTTTCTACGGCGTCCGACGCACTGTTATTTGGGTCCCACACATTTTCTACGGCGTCTTGCGCACTCTCATTTGGGTCCTACACACTTTCTACGGCTTCCTGCGCACTCTCATTTGGGTCCCACACATTTTCTGCGGCGTCCTGCGCACACACATTTGGAGCCCGCACATTTTCTACGGCGTCCTTCGCACTCTCATTTGGGTCCCACACACTTTCTACGGCGTCCGACGCACTGTTATTTGGATCCCGCACACTTTCTACGGCGTCCTGCGCACTCTCATTTGGGTCCTACACACTTTCTACGGCGTCCGACGCACTGTTATTTGGGTCCCACACACTTTCTACGGCGTCTTGCGCACTCCTACTGGGGTCTCGCACACTATCTACGGCGTTCTGATTCGCACTTCTGATTCACACCGCGCGGCGTTCCAAAAAGTACTTCCGAGATCCCGCCGTATTGATTGAAGCGTTGCCCCGTCTCAGGGAGCGTTCAATCTTGAGCAAAAGCGTATCAGTAACGGTGTTTATTTCATTAGTTCATTTTTACGAATGAGTAAACGTCGGATGGTTTATAATAACATGTTTACGTGTTTTTGTCTTTCCTGACCCTCAATTTTGAGGTTCCACAAAAATTAAGCTACAAACTTCAAATTTTGACAGGAGCTAGGTGCAATCATAACCAACTTTCTAGCCAAAAATGAGCTTTCCAGCTCAACGATAAGTGTTCCAACAAGATCGTGTACGCCAACTGAAAAAAAAAGGAGATGAACCCATTTTTCGACCGAAATCACGTGGTTTTGACAATTTTTCTCGAACCTCTGGTAACCATTCCGGACCATTTTTTGAACAGTTATTCAACTTTCTAAAGTCTATTAAATGCAAAAAGAACGGACTTCCTACGTTTACTCTGGACCCTGATACTGGGATCAGGGGGTTGCGCGATGGCGAATCAAAGCCAAATCTGGTGAGCGCTTCGCGCTCACCACAATTTTCAAGCATTACTAAATTACTAGCGAGGCCTAGCGAAGTTATCGCTCACAGAAACTTTTGCGTGAGCCAACTACCTGAGACGGATTAGTTTGTTAGAACGGTGGTGACTGACTTCCGTCTACCCGAAAGTTGCTGCACGTATGGACTCTCCTGAGCAGAGCAAGGTGCCGTACATTTACAGCAGGCCGTGGGGTATTAAAATGTGGGATCATAAAGCAAAACATAAGAAGCCAGCGGTAAATCGTCGGTTGCTACCGGCACAAAATTCACAACCCCTTCTGTACTTCCTTCCCTTACGTCGCTCCCAATGCCCTTTCTTCCAGTTTGTAAAGTTCACAAGCGATTATTCTCGCTTTAAGGAAAAACGCATTCTCATATTATATGATGTTGCCCTAGTTGACCAACATCATGCCCTTGTTCTCAATGAATGAAATTAGTAGGTGGTTGTTTCTGTATTTGTGGTGCAGATTTTGATAAGCTCAGACTTGCAACATATATAAAACTGGTTTTTGGAAATTAGGGATTCGAAATGACTGAGCGGTTGCAATGAGTGGCGAACAGAGAAGGTGCGGAAGTGGAGCTGCTGCTTGTATCCTAAAACTGGCAAAAAAAATGTCGCAGGAGTTCTGCGTCAATCTCAGAACGCGTCGCACGCTCCTCAAGATTCATGTTTTCCTATCTATGTCTTCTCCACAAAAGGTTAAGATTTAGCATTAAAAAATTGAAAAACCTTTTTCCAAATTCTACAATCTTGGTGACGTCCTGCACACTCCCACTGCGGTCCTGCTAACTTTTGATGACCTGCACACTTCTCCTCGGGACCTGTGCATTTTCTATGACGCCCTGCACACTCCAACTCCTTGGGACCTGCGCAATCTCTATGACGTCCTGCACACTCCCGTTAGGGTTCTTCACACTTTCTATGACGCCCTGCACGCTACCATTTGAGTCCTGCACACTTTCTATGACGTCCTGCACACTACGAATAGGGTCCTGCACACTTTCTATGACGCCCTGCACACTCCCACTGGGGTCCTGTACATTCCTACTTAGGACCTGCGTACTTTCTATGACGTCCTGCACACTCCGATTAGGGTCCTGCACACTTCTATGACGTCCTGCATACTAAGAATAGGGTCCTGCACACTTTCTATGACGCCCTGCACACTCCCACTGGGGTCCTGTACATTCCTACTTAGGACCTGCGCACTTTCTTTGACGTCCTGCACACTCCGATTAGGGTCCTGCACACTTTCTATGACGTCCTGCACACTGCGAATAGGGTCCTGCACACTTTCTATGACGCCCTGCACACTCCCACTGTGGTCCTGTACATTCCTACTTAGGACCTGCGTACTTTCTATGACGTCCTGCACACTCCGATTAGGGTCCTGCACACTTTCTATGACGCCCTGCACACTCCCACTGAGGTCCTGCACACTTTCTATGACGTCCTGTACACTTCCGCTGGGGTCCTGCACATTCCTACTTAGGACCTGCGCACTTTCTATGACGTCCTGCACACTCCGATTAGGGTCCTGCACACTTTCTATGACGTCCTGCACACTCCGATTAGGGTCCTGCACACTTTATATGACGCCCTGCACACTCCGATTAGGGTCCTGCACACTTTCTATGACGTCCTGCACACTCCGATTAGGGTCCTGCACACTTTCTATGACGCCCTGCACACTCCCACTGGGGTCCTGCACATTCCTACTTAGGACCTGCGCACTTTCTATGACGTCCTGCACACTCCGATTAGGGTCCTGCACACTTTCTATGACGTCCTGCACACTCCGATTAGGGTCCTGCACACTTTATATGACGCCCTGCACACTCCCACTGGGGTCCTGTACATTCCTACTTAGGACCTGCGTACTTTCTATGACGTCCTGCACACTCCGATTAGGGTCCTGCACACTTTCTATGACGTCCTGCACACTAAGAATAGGGTCCTGCACACTTTCTATGACGCCCTGCACACTCCCACTGGGGTCCTGTACATTCCTACTTAGGACCTGCGTACTTTCTATGACGTCCTGCACACTCCGATTAGGGTCCTGCACACTTTCTATGACGTCCTGCACACTAAGAATAGGGTCCTGCACACTTTCTATGACGCCCTGCACACTCCCACTGGGGTCCTGTACATTCCTACTTAGGACCTGCGCACTTTCTATGACGTCCTGCACACTCCGATTAGGGTCCTGCACACTTACTATGACGTCTTGCACATTCCTACTTGGGACCTGCGCACTTTCTATGACGTCCTGCACACTCCGATTAGGGTCCTGCACACTTTCTATGACGCCCTGCACACTCCCACTGAGGTCCTGCACACTTTATATGACGCCCTGCACACTCCCACTGGGGTCCTGCACATTCCTACTTAGGACCTGCGCACTTTCTATGACGTCCTGCACACTCCGATTAGGGTCCTGCACACTTTCTATGACGTCCTGCACACTAAGAATAGGGTCCTGCACACTTTCTATGACGCCCTGCACACTCCCACTGGGGTGCTGTACATTCCTACTTAGAACCTGCGTTTCTATGACGTCCTGCACACTCCGATTAGGGTCCTGCACACTTTCTATGACGCCCTGCACACTCCCACTGGGGTCCTGTACATTCCTACTTAGGACCTGCGTACTTTCTATGACGTCCTGCACACTCCGATTAGGGTCCTGCACACTTTCTATGACGTCCTGCACACTAAGAATAGGGTCCTGCACACTTTCTATGACGCCCTGCACACTCCCACTGGGGTCCTGTACATTCCTACTTAGGACCTGCGCACTTTCTATGACGTCCTGCACACTCCGATTAGGGTCCTGCACACTTTCTATGACGCCCTGCACACTCCCACTGAGGTCCTGCACACTTTCTATGACGTCCTGCACACTCCGATTAGGGTCCTGCACACTTTATATGACGCCCTGCACACTCCCACTGGGGTCCTGTACATTCCTACTTAGGACCTGCGTACTTTCTATGACGTCCTGCACACTCCGATTAGGGTCCTGCACACTTTCTATGACGTCCTGCACACTAAGAATAGGGTCCTGCACACTTTCTATGACGCCCTGCACACTCCCACTGGGGTCCTGCACATCCCTACTTAGGACCTGCGCACTTTCTGTGACGTCCTGCACACTCCGATTAGGGTCCTGCACACTTTCTATGACGTCCTGCACACTACGAATAGGGTCCTGCACACTTTCTATGACGCCCTGCACACTCCCACTGGGATCCTGTACATTCCTACTTAGGACCTGCGTACTTTCTATGACGTCCTGCACACTCCGATTAGGGTCCTGCACACTTTCTATGACGTCCTGCACACTAAGAATAGGGTCCTGCACACTTTCTATGACGTCCTGCACACTTCCGCTGGGGTCCTGCACATTCCTACTTAGGACCTGCGCACTTTCTATGACGTCCTGCACACTCCGATTAGGGTCCTGCACACTTTCCATGACGTCCTGCACACAACGAATAGGGTCCTGCACACTTTCTATGACGCCCTGCACACTCCCACTGGGATCCTGTACATTCCTACTTAGGACCTGCGCACTTTCTATGACGTCCTGGGGCGGCATGCGTGAACGCAGCGAACGGTGTCAGGGTACCGCTCCGCGTGCCATGCGCGCAGCGTCGAGGAACGGGGCGGCCCCGAAAATCAGGCACATCAATACACGCCACCAAATTCGGGGCCGCCCCGTTGCTCGACGCTGCGCGCATGGCACGCGGAGCGGCTCCCTGACACCGTCGCTGCGTTTATGCATGCCGCCCCTGCACACTCCGATTAGGGTCCTGCACACTTTCTATGACGCCCTGCACACTCCCACTGAGGTCCTGCACACTTTCTATGACGTCCTGCACACTTCCGCTGGGGTCCTGCACATTCCTACTTAGGACCTGCGCACTTTCTATGACGTCCTGCACACTCCGATTAGGGTCCTGCACACTTTCTATGACGTCCTGCACACTCCGATTAGGGTCCTGTACACTTTATATGACGCCCTGCACACTCCGATTAGGGTCCTGCACACTTTCTATGACGTCCTGCACACTCCGATTAGGGTCCTGCACACTTTCTATGACGCCCTGCACACTCCCACTGGGGTCCTGCACACTTTCTATGACGTCCTGCACACTTCCGCTGGGGTCCTGCGCACTTTCTATGACGTCCTGCACACTCCGATTAGGGTCCTGCACACTTACTATGACGTCTTGCACACCCTCACTGGGGTCCTGCACACCTTTTATGACGCCCTGCATTTTTGCATCGCTAGACGACTCGCAGAAGTTATCATGACCCACGGCCAAAAGTGCGCTCCACGGACAAACTCGGTTGCCCCGAGGCACGTAAGAGGTGACTCGGGCTGATTTTTTGGTAATCGATAAATGTCGCACCCACCTAAATGTTGGTACCATTTCATACAAGTTTTGATCGGCCATCCCTAAGATATCCGGGACACATGCACACACATACACACACACATCGGGACATAACTGCTTTAAGTATAAGGATTTGACTCGTTCGCTTCCGATTGACTATCAATTAATGAAAGTGGAAATAACATCACGTAGTGTGTTTATGTTTTAACTAAGAGAACTGCTGTTACACGAATACATAAATGCTCAGTAAGAAGTGCGTGATTTGGTTTTTCAATGTCACACTCAATTTTTGTTGTTTAGTAAACAAGTGCACAGCCAAATCTACGATGAATCATTTCACAGAGTTTTTAGCGCTTCTTTCGAGTTTATTCCCATGCAAAATCAGTAGCATAAGACATTTCACTTCTTTTAACGAGTTTCTCACAAGTGTCACATTTCCAAATCATACTAATCCGTAGCAAAGCAAAACAGTTGGATAATTTTTTGTCTAGATCGAAATGTACCGAACAAAGTGGCACGATACATAGTTTCTCTGAAATGAGTCTTGAGATCTGTACCATTACTTTGATCTCATTTTTAATGTAACCGAGTTTCCTATTTGCTTGTGACACTCCTGTGGAGCTGGAACATTTTCGTTTTTGTATTTGGTTTTGGTACTCGATCTCTAGCTGCAATCGGTATTTTCTTGTGTTGTATTATTTTTATTCTGCTATGCTTATTTGGATTTTGCGTATTTTTTGTAGCAGTGAATATGTTATTTGGTGAATTTCCGCGTTTGCGTGCAAATGAGTGCGCAAAGTGGCAATGAACCGCGTTTATTTGGGAGCGCTGAAAAACTCAGGGTGCGAAACTAGTTGGGGGGGGGCATTCAGAGTTCAAGTGAGAAATGAATGATTCTGCTTTCAGAAATCGATCAAATTTCATGGAATTTTTAGGAAATTACGAGTGATAACGTTATCACATATCTGATAACCAAAGAAATATTCATTTTCATGAATGATTCTTTTCATTTCCATGAGTAAGTCTTGGATGCCCCCCCAACTAGTTTTGCACCCTCATTTGCGCTTCTGTGATGATGGCGTATCGCGCAGTCGATTATGTGCACAATGTGCATCTGCAGACATGACAGACACTCCTGGGGCCGAATGCACATTTCTCCCCGCACGTCCCCGTCCCCGCGAAGGCCATCCATGATTGGTCATGCCATCTATAAATGAAATAGTATTTCCTTTTCAGATACTTTGTCCAGCTTGGAAACGATAATGAGAAAAGACGCCAGGCCCTTGTAAAGCGAAGAGAGAAAAGTGCGGAATGGACGGCCAACTGTCGACTCGCCATCACAAGGGCGTTGTAAGTTTTTTTGAAGAGGATACATTTGGTGTGATGTTCTCCAGCCTTCCCTCACATATAATTTTGATTCTTTAGGAATGATGTTCGTCTTTATAATGAAACGAACGACGTTCCAGCCCCAAGATCGGTAGGTTCTAACGAATATGCGTCTGAGCCGGCCCAGTTTACTCCGAAGATGGTATTTTCAGAAGAAAGGACGTAGAGACAGCGGCAGTCCTGACGAGAATCTGCATGATGGAGTGGAAGAATGAATTTACTGGAGCGTCACCCTTTCATGTTGATCAGCTGCCCGGGTTGAAGAGTTTAACTTCTGCAAGGTCATGATTTCGTGAATTTTTTTGATCTTGATTATAGTAGCTCGTGATAACCGGTGTTCAAACTTGTCTTGTTGTGTTGTTGTTTATCTTACCTTGTTGAAGCATGTTTTTATTGCTATTTTTGAAGATCTTGTGAATCAGGGTCCCTAGGCCTTTGTTATGAGAAATGACTGTGTGAATTAGGGTGCCTATGCGAGAATTAGGGCGCTAGGCGAGAAGAATTCTCATGTGCTTTTTTTGTGAAGTCTGAAATATTTTTGCGTTTAAAGGCAGCGTTCACGATGATCATCCTCGTTGACTTTCCACAGTGAAATGATAGGGGAGAAGGATCCTCTCCCAGTGTCGAAAGAACGGTAGAAAACGAGCCAGGAGCGGCAAAATAACGGCTGCAGACAAGCGTTTTGGTGCCCCAGACACGCCTGGTGCCCCAGGGGCCGTATGCAAGAACGCCTCGGCTGGGGCAGGGGCAGTGCAGTCGGCGCCTTTGAAGTTCGCCATTGATCACAAGACAGGACACGTCTATAGTGGTTGGTCACAAGTCAAGACGCGTATGTCGTGCCTCATCGCTGTGCCCTAGCTGCCCCAGCTAGGAGATTGGAGCGGCTGCAGGCAGCGAGAAAGACTGTTGGGGCACGACACGCGTGTTTTGACTTGTAACCAATCACTATAGACGTGTCCTGTCTTGTGAGCAATGGCGAACTTCAAAGGCGCCGACTGCACTGCCCCTGCCCCAGCCGACGCGTTCTTGCATACGGCCCCAGATCCTCCCTTCAAAAAGAACAAATGAAGACTCAGATTGCAGGAATGATCAAGTGAACGAAGTGCTGATAAGTGAGCTGATCGCTTCATTGCACTGATAGGTATCATCCTTTTAGCGGTCAATTCCTCCACGCTCAAAAATCAACGTAAACAAGAGAGGGCCTATTTTGGCTCAAAAGCGCGTCTTTCGCGTCCTTTTTAAGCTTGCCTTACTATATAGGGCGACCTTCCGTAAACCGTTGAGATATCGGAAGTGAAATTTACCGTGAACACTGCCTTTAACTACGTGTCATACTGCTTGAATTCCATTATGAATCTGTGTTGTTGGTGTTCACGGATCAACTTGAAAGAAAGCGGTACAAGTCTAGTTAAAAAGCTGTGTGATGGCGCATAAACAGCACTCCAATCAGTGGCTTAGCTGAAGAGCGATTCAATACTTTTCGAGCGACAGTCAAAATCTGGGTTAGCAGCAGTAGAAGCGAGGTTGAACAGCTGTGCAATACCAGGTCAATAGCTCGTCAACACCACGAGGGCAGCACGTCAATTGCGGGACAACAGTCCGTCAATAACGCGAGTATAGCACTTCAGCGCGATAGTAGTACGTCAATAGTGCGGTAGGAACACGACAGAAGTGCGGCAATAGGAGTATTATAACGCGTCGACAACGCGACGATAGCAAGACGAAACCGCGAAAATAACGCGTCTAAACCGCGCCAGTAGCATAACAAGACCGCCACAATCGCGTGACAAAACCGCAACAATAGCATGACAAAACCGCGATAATCGCATGACGAACCCACGTCATAGCATGGCGAAATTGCGACAAAACCGCGTCTATGCGGCGGGAGTGGCGCTGCTTTTCCACGACAGTGGCACATCAACACCGCGACTATCACGATTTGGGGCTCCTAGCCCAGTTGTCCGAGCGCTCGGAGCAGCTTTCTTAAGGGCTAGGAGCGTCCCAGTGCCAGAGATGTTTAAACGTTAGGAGCCGATCGGTTCCCCGAAGCTCTATACCGCTAATCCACAGCGACAGGGCAACGACAGGCATCGGCACATTTGCAGTATGTCAGCCCTCCACGACACGTCGCTGCGACGGACACGCGACAACTGTTCCAACCACGGCCATTGGTCCGATGCTGGTCCCGCATTTGTGCTAAATGCCAAGACTGTCGCTCATGGCAGCGACAATGTATACCATTCACCTTAGGCGACGTTTATACTCCCACCGCCCAGAGGCGCGGCGTAGCGCGATCCTATAATATCGATCGTGCTACGCCGGGCACGGCTGTGCGTAACTGAAATTTGTAATTTCGTAAATTTTCAAATTTCTCGTAATTCGCAAATCGTAATTTACAAGGCCTGAGCACAACCAAGCTTCTGCAGCCGTAACGACTACTCCTAGCCAAGGTTTCTAGAGTAGTCATTGTAGGCTAGTGAGCTCAATCGCTCCCGTCCCTATTTCAAGTAACTGTTTCTCTGGAACGGGAAGGCTTTGGAAGCTAAAACCCTGGTACTGTCCATACCTGCCTGACAGCTACATTAAAAATGCGAAAACGAGAGAGGTTTGCATTGGCTGGCCGTTTGAGGCAGCCTATCCCACAGATGGAGCACCTTGTACGGTGACACAATATTTCACTCGATCCAAGCGTGTGAGAGCCCCGAATCGGGCGTGCGGTGAATAGGTCAAGGTGGTGCTTTGATAGAGTGTGCTTTCAAAGGTTGATCAGAAAAAAAAGAACTTCTAATGAAATGATGATTGTGCATTTCGATTATTCGAATTTTAAAATTCGAATATGCTCTTAAAAATATTCGAATATCGAATAATAATCGGAAGCCTGTTTTTTGAAATAGTCGAATTTCGAATACTATTCGAAAGTCTATTTTTGAAATATTCGAATTTCGAAAATTATTCGAAACCGGTTTCTACGAAGTATTCGAATTTCGAATATTATTCGAAAGCCCGTTCTCAAAATATTCGAATTTCGAATATTATTCGAAAACCAAAATTTCGAATTTTGAATGATTCGAAATTCGAAAAATCATTCGAATATTTTTCGAATAATATAATTCGGTCCGAAGTATACAGCGCACCCTCTGCGTCTCTGATATTTTCGGATTTTCGGACGTCGCGTACGCAAATATGTAGCATGTCCTACCGTAATCCAAAAACGGGACGACGAGTTTTTCACGTCCTCAATTCTTTTTTTCACATACTCTTGCATTTTTTTTCGCTCGAAATGCTCGTGATACTCACTCTTGATACAGATATTCTTCTTTACGTGGCAGGTGTTTCAGGATATGGATAGCAGCTCGGAGGTCACGAAGTCTTCTGTTTTTGGATTATGGTAGGACATGCTACGTATTTGCGTATGCGACCTCCGTGAATCCGAAAATGTCAACGACGAATAGCGGTATACTCAGGAATTTGGTGCTCGCGACCCGCGCGCATTTCGGGCCTTGCTCGCCACCCGCTTACCCCTAATTTCGAAGTGCTCGCCACCCGCTGCCCCCTCGTCTCAGCTCGCCACCCGCTGTGAGTAGAGCAGATCGCGAGCACGACTAGAAGTGGTACAGCGCGTCGCGAGCCGTATCGAGCAGAATTCTCGTTCAGATAGATTTACGGCAAAAGGAAATTTTGCATTAAAGGCAGCATACACGCTCGTAAACGTGATTGAGATAACTACGGAAATAGAATGGTATGGGCCAGATTCCAACGCCTACACATTTTGAAGTGTCAAAAACGACCCACAATGCCGCTACATGAGTTAGAAGTTGGCCCCGCCCTGTATTTTCACGCCCCCTGTATTTGCCCTTTTCCGGCAACGCAAGGTTGCTGGGTCATATTCACCGTTGGTACTGTTGGTAGGTTGCCTAATAAGTGAACCACACACGTCACTGACGGCGAAGATGACCCAGCAACCCTGCTTTGGAGCAAAAAAGCAAATACAGGGGGCGTGAAAATACAGGGCGGGTCCAACTTCTCACTCATGTAGCGGCATTGTGAGTCGTTTTTGACACTTCAAAATGCGTAGGCGTTTGAATCTGGGCCATACCATTCTATTTCCGTAGTTATCTCAATCACGTTTACGAGCGTGTATGCTGCCTTTAATGGGCGAATAAGTTAGTTAAAAATACGCTAACAATGGTGAGGTGCTTAGCTTGGGAAATAGTGAATAATGAGATATTCTATAACCGAACCACTGTCTAATTCAGCATTTCACCATCTCTACAGAAATAAGGCGTTGCGAAAAGAAAACGATGACGAGAAAGTAAAGGAAAGGCTAAAAAGCGAGCACGAGAAGAAAAAAGCGCTCACCAAAAGAAATCGATGATTTCTGGTGCACTCTATATCACCTTTACTATCTCTACTGAGAGAGCGTTGAATCGTTCATGCATAAGGAGCATTGTTTTCGAACCTAGGAGAGCCTCTCACTATCCACACGTATCGTGGCTGTGTGGTGAACTGCGAAGTGGCGCCGCTCACGTCGACGTTATCAATGGTTCGATTCCGCACATGACCACTTTTACACTCGCTGCCTAACAGTTGAGAATGTAAATCCTTCTCCGCGCATGACGAACGTTATCAATTGGTCCAAAGCAATGTATCGCCGTTGACGCTCTGCACCTAATGAGTTCTTTGCCCACAGTGTGCTAATTTTGCTAACAAATGTGTGGCAGTTCCCAGTCCGACTTGATGTAACACCGATGTCTCAACTTATGATATCTCATAGTTATCGTGACATTATCAGAGTTCTTAACTCTCAGTTCTGGCTAGTTTACTACCACCCCAGACCATTATGCGACCCGTATTATCAATCCGCGAGGCAGCACACTAGGTATACCCACGAGTATCGCTCCAGCCGCGAAGCGGCTGTGGAGGTTTGGTTTTGCCTACACCTTGTGATCACTTGGAATTTTATAAAATAGTTTATAGAATCTTTAAAACAAAATTTCTAAAGATTTCCTTCTGGATATAAGTGAAGGGGTCCAGAAGAGACCTGCTGTCCAAATTTCAGCCAAATCGGTTCACAAATAACAAAGTTGTGAGCCCGAAAGCTTAAGAAATTTTCATGTTGTGCGCCGTAGGCCGTAGGCCGTGGGCCGTAGGCCGTAGGCCGTGGGCCGTAGGCCGTGGGCCGTAGGCCGTAGGCCGTGGGCCGTAGGCCGTGGGCCGTAGGCCGTGGGCCGTAGGCCGTGGGCCGTAGGCCGTAGGCCGTCACGCTTTTCAGTCCTCACTGCTAATAGCCACTGCCGAAGGTCGCTGCAATCAACTTAGCAGACAGGTAAGTTGGTAGGGGGTACGTAGTATACTTCGGCGACTCGACGAAAATTTCGAATAATCGAGTTTTCGACTAACTCGATTTTTCAGAATTTCGAATAATCGAGTTTTCGACTAACTCGATTTTTCAAAATTTCGAATAATCGAGTTTTCGACTAATTCGATTCTTCAAAATTTCGAATAATCGAGTTTTCAACTAACTCGATTTTTCAAAATTTCGAATAATCGAGTTTTCGACTAATTCGATTTTTTAAATTTTCGAATAATCGAGTTTTCGACTAATTCGATTTTTCAAAATTTCGAATAATCGAGTAGTCGGATCGACTCGATTTTTCGAATAATCGAATGATCAAGTTTTCGGCTAACTCATTTTTTGCAAATTTCGACAATTGAAATTCTAAAACACCTTATTTCGACTGTTTTACTCGAATAACTTTTCTTTTCTTTTTTCGAACCAGGAGCGTACAGCGATTCTGTCAGCCTCACCCCTTATCGTACTGCGTCCTATCACCCAAGCCGTCTCGGTGTTTTACCCGAACGAGTGTTGCCTATCAGATTAACCCAAAGCTATAAGGTTTTGCCGTTGCCGTATTTCGCGCCGCTTTACAAATCTGCACAGCATGAGAGCGCTGGACTGGGGGGAATGATCACGGTAGCATCATGGTACGTGCACAGGAATGACCACGGGTAGGTCGATCGGGTAACTTTCGCGGGACGGGGGAGGATCGCGGGACAATGTGAAGACGAGCGCCGCACAATCGCGGATCGCGGTACCGGCTCGAAAGATGTTCTCACAACTTTACTATTATTAATTGCTCTGGCCATTCCGGTTGAAGTGTACTTTCCCAAAACCGTTTTTGACGTAGAATCCAAGTGCGCTTTTCGAAGTTGCCTAAAACCACTCTGTAAAAAGTTATAGGCGTTTTTCGCCAGAGTTCCGCACCTCTTGTACGTTCCAAAACGCGCTTTAGTCTTTGGAAGATCTGAAATCGGACCTCATAATAGGTGCTCAGCGCCCAAAACAACCCCTTGTTCGAAGTTCAAGTGAGAGCATATTTTTCGATTTTTGCACAGAGTGACAGCGTTTTCCACTTTCACGGATTTTGCGCTGAGCTTTTATTTATATCATATAGAGGGCTCTGAAAGCGTTTATGAAAGTGCTCCAGATTTCACCTGAAACCCTCCCAGGTCGGTTATTTGGGGCGAATCTGGGGTTTACTTGTTTACGACTGTCTACGACTCCGAAGTCTACGACTTGAGCTTCGCAGCATGTAAAAACTTCAAGGGCAGAACGCGACTTCTGAGATTTTTTCTACAATAGATGGGGCTCATATTGTTTTTCGAAGGGTGCTTTGGAGTGTTTAACACGAATCTAAGGCCCAGTTGACGATTTCTGACAGATTACGGCGGGTATACGGCAATTTAGTCAGACTTTCGCGGAACGGAGGCGATTCGACTCAGCATTTGTTCCTGGGGGTTATTCGGGGAGCTGAATACGACTTTGATAATCATTTATAGGTTTTCGAATTATTAAAGGCAGTGTTCACGATAAAAATCGTTTTTCTGTTTTTTCCCCTATCTTGAAAACGGCCTCATGCTGACTCCAATGATGTCTCTGAAATCGTACAAGACCTTCTGGGAACGGAGTTATGGTCCCTCAAAAGTTGAGCTAAGGAAAGATGGTGGACGAGTTGTCCAAGGCTTGTAACTTCCGTCTTTTGCAGCCGATGTATGCGAGCTGACCTGAGTAAAGAGAGAAGTTGAGAATGAAGGGAAGAACGGGTCGAAGGATTGGAAATCATCGCTCATCTCACGATCTCGAGCATTCATTTGTTCACGTCGGTGGGCGTGTGTTGCGCTTTTGGGTTTGCCTTGCGCTCGAAATGGCAACTTCGGGCTCTTTTGGAGGTTTTCCTGGCTCGTTTTCATGCATTCTTTCAACGTCAGCGTTACAGTGTGCCCCTCCACTACCCATTCCTAGTGGAAAATGAAACACATTTTTTATCGTGAACACTGCCTTTAAGGTGAATTTTCCCTCCTCAATAGCATGACACATATCGCAACCTATAGTACCTCAGAATTTTAACAAACGGACCCCAGATTCGTGTTCAGCACCTTAGACCACCTCTACATACCTACAAGTGTTGAGCAAAATGCGGAACTTTTTTTCAGAGCACCTCAAAAAATTCCATGAGAGGGTACCCTTGCCTGGTCGCCAAGCTTTCGAAAACGCTCAAAATAGTTCTAGAAAAGTACATTTCATATGGAATGACCACGCAGACTAAAAGTGGTTCCCTTGTCAGAGTAGGACTGTTGGAACCAACACTTATTTTTTAATGTCCGTTAGTAAATTCCAAAGACAAAATTCCAAATCTTACGAAAACCGAACAAATTTCATTATTGGGGAGGAATGCAACTCAGAGGGATCACAGCATAAGTGAGCAAGCGAAAATCTCCCTTGGAGACTAGAATCGTGGAAATAGGCGGGTGTGAGTTTAACATTAATAAGTCACGACATATAGTCGTCTATTTCGAGATCTTCTAAGCTCATGGAGGAGTCTCCGCCATCATGGTTCGCAATTACGTCTTCGAAAACTGGTGGCTCAGTTTCGGTTAAAGGCATTGTTCGCGATAAACTTCGTCCTCGAATTTTCCATGACAAACGCTTCTCGTGGCTCTCAGAAGCAGAACAGAGTCGAAAAAACGGGAAGAAAAGTTACCCTGGAGCCGCAAAACGGCTTAGAAAAGTGGGCAAGCCCCGCCATTCTGGGCAAGTCCCGCCTCTTCCCGCCCCTCGACATGAACAATGGAATACTAGAACTCGTGAGTTGAGCGATGGTTTCCGATCAAAAGCCAGTTCTTCCCTTCATTCTCAACTTCTCTCTTTGCTCTTTTCAGCTCGCATACATCGGCTGCAGAAGACGGAAGTTACAAGCCTCGGACAACTCGTCCACCATATTCCCTAGCTCAATTTTTGAGGGACCATAACTCCATTCCCAGAAGGTCTTGTACGATTCCAGAAGCATCATTGGAATCAGAATGGGACCGGTTTCAAGATAGGCAAAAAAACAGAAAAGCGATTTTCATCGCGAACAGTGCCTTTAACTACATGAAGTAATTTACCTGACGGTGATTTCTTTTGACTCGAAACAGTCGACTATCGGGTTCATTCGACTATTAGGGTCTATCGAATAATCGAGTCTTCGACTAAGTCGATTTTTCAAAATTTCGAATAATCGAGTTTTCGACTAAGTCGGTTTTTCAAAATTTCGAATAATCGAGTTTTCGACTAATTCGATTTTTCAAAATTTCGAATAATCGAGTAGTCGAATGACTCGATGTCGACTGTTTCAGTCGATACCAAGACTCGATGACTCGACTCGACATAAGCATAGTACGTAGGCTGGTAAGTAATCGATTTGTAGGTGAGTGGGGCTTCTGATGACGTCACCGGGACGTCGTGAAAAGTGCTTCGGGCTTCTGATGACGTCACCGGGATGTCGTGAAAAGTGCTTCGGGCTTCTGGTGACGTCATCGGGACGTCGTGAAAAGTGCTTCGGGCTTCTAATGACGTCATCGGTAAGTCGTGAAAAGTGCTGCGGGCTTCTGACGACGTCATCGGGTAGTCGTGAAAAGTGCTTCGGGCTTCTGATGACGTCATCGGGGCGTCGTGAAAAAGTGCTTCAGGCTCCTGATGACGTCATCGGGACGTCGTGAAAAGTGCTTCGGGCTTCTGATGACGTCATCGGGACGTCGTGAAAAGTGCTTCAGGCTTCTGGTGACGTCATCGGGACGTCGTGAAAAGTGCTTCGGGCTTCTGATGACGTCATCGGGACGTCGTATGCTTCGGGCTTCTGATGACGTCATCGGGACGTCGTGAAAAGTGCTTCGGGCTTCTGATGACGTCATCGGGACGTCGTGAAAAGTGCTTCGGGCTTCTGATGACGTCATCGGGACGTCGTGAAAAGTGCTTCGGGCTTCTGGTGACGTCATCGGGACGTCGTGAAAAGTGCTTCGGGCTTCTGATGACGTCATCGGGACGTCGTGAAAAGTGCTTCGGGCTTCTGGTGACGTCATCGGGACGTCGTGAAAAGTGCTTCGGGCTTCTGATGACGTCATCGGGACGTCGTGAAAAGTGCTTCGGGCTTCTGATGACGTCATCGGGACGTCGTGAAAAGTGCTTCGGGCTTCTGGTGACGTCATCGGGACGTCGTGAAAAGTGCTTCGGGCTTCTGATGACGTCATTGGGACGTCGTGAAAAGTGCTTCGGGCTTCTGATGACGTTATCGGGACGTCGTGAAAGTGCTTCGGGCTTCTGGTGACGTCATCCGGGACGTCGTGAAAAGTGCTTCGGGCTCCTGATGACGTCATCGGGACGTCGTGAAAAGTGCTTCGGGCTTCTAATGACGTCATCCCGACGGCGTGAAAAGTGCTCCGGGCTTCTGATGACGTAATCTGGACGTCGTGAAAAGTGCCTCGGGCTTCTGGTGACGTCATCGGGACGTCGTCAAATGTGCTTCGGGCTTCTGGTGACGTCATCGGGACGTCGTGAAAAGTGCTTCGGGCTTCTGATGACGTCATCGGGACGTCGTGAAAACTGCTTCGGGCTTCTAATGACGTCAACGGGACGTCGTGAAAAGTGCTTCGGGCTTCTGATGACGTCATTGGGACGTCGTCAGAAGTGTTTCGGGCTTCTAAAGACGTCATTGGAACGTCGTGAAAAGTGCTTAGGGCTTCTGAAGAGAACATCCCGACGGCGTGAAAAGTGCTCCGGGCTTCTGATGACGTCATCGGGACATCGTGAAAAGTGCTTCGGGCTTCTGAAGAGAACATCCCGACGGCGTGAAAAGTGCTCCGGGCTTCTGATGACGTCATCGGGACATCGTGAAAAGTGCTTGGGGCTTCTGACGACGTCATCGAGACGTCGTGAAAAGTGCTTCGGACTTCTGGTGACGTCATCGGGACGTCGCGAAAAGTGCTTCGTGCTTCTGGTGACGTCATCGGGACGTCGTGAAAAGTGCTTCGGGCTTCTGATGACGTCATCCCGACATCGTGAAAAGTGCTTCGGGATTTTTATGACGTCATCGGGACATCGTGAAAAGTGCTTCGGGCTTCTGATGACGTCATCGGGACGTCGTGAAAGGTGCTTCGGGCTTCTGATGACGTAATCTGGACGTCGTGAAAAGTGCTTCGGGCTTCTGGTGACGTCATCGGGACGTCGTGAAAAGTGCTTCGGGCTTCTGATTATGTCATCGGGACGTCGTGAAAAGTGCTTCGGGTTTCTGATGACGTCATCGGGACGTCGTGAAAAGTGCTTCGGGCTTCTGGTGACGTCATCGGTACGTCGTGAAAAGTGCTTCGGGCTTCTGATGACATCACCGGGACGTCGTGAAAAGTGCTTCGGGCTTCTGATGACGTCATCGGGACGTCGTGAAAAGTGCTTCGGGCTTCTGATGACGTCATCGGGACGTCGTGAAAAGTGCTTCGGGCTTCTGATGACGTCATCGGGACGTCGTGAAAAGTGCTTCGGGCTTCTGATGACGTCATCGGGACGTCGTGAAAAGTGCTTCGGGCTTCTGATGACGTCATCGGGACGTCGTGAAAAGTGCTTCGGGCTTCTGATGACGTCATCGGGACGTCGTGAAAAGTGCTTCGGGCTTCTGATGACGTCATCGGGACGTCGTGAAAAGTGCTTCGGGCTTCTGATGACGTCATCGGGACGTCGTGAAAAGTGCTTCGGGCTTCTGGTGACGTCATCGGGACGTCGTGAAAAGTGCTTCGGGCTTCTGATGACGTCATCGGGACGTCGTGAAGAGTGCTTCGGGCTTCTGATGACGTCATCGGGACGTCGTGAAAAGTGCTTCGGGCTTCTGATGACGTCATCGGGACGTCGTGAAAAGTGCTTCGGGCTTCTGATGACGTCATCGGGACGTCGTGAAAAGTGCTTCGGGCTTCTGATGACGTCACCGGGACGTCGTGAAAAGTGCTTCGGGCTTCTGATGACGTCATCGGGACGTCGTGAAAAGTGCTTCGGGCTTCTGGTGACGTCATCGGGACGTCGTGAAAAGTGCTTCGGGCTTCTGATGACGTCATCGGGACGTCGTGAAAAGTGCTTCGGGCTTCTGATGACGTCATCGGGACGTCGTGAAAAGTGCTTCGGGCTTCTGGTGACGTCATCGGGACGTCGTGAAAAGTGCTTCGGGCTTCTGATGACGTCATCGGGACGTCGTGAAAAGTGCTTCGGGCTTCTGATGACGTCATCGGGACGTCGTGAAAAGTGCTTCGGGCTTCTGATGACGTCATCGGGACGTCGTGAAAAGTGCTTCGGGCTTCTGATGACGTCATCGGGACGTCGTGAAAAGTGCTTCGGGCTTCTGATGACGTCATCGGGACGTCGTGAAAAGTGCTTCGGGCTTCTGACGACGTCATCGGGACGTCGTGAAAAGTGCTTCGGGCTTCTGATGACGTCATCGGGACGTCGTGAAAAGTGCTTCAGGCTTCTGATGGCGTCATCGGGACGTCGTGAAAAGTGCTTCGGGCTTCTGGTGACGTCATCGGGACGTCATGAAAAGAGCTTCGGGCTTCTGATGACGTCATCGGGACGTCGTGAAAAGTGCTTCGGGCTTCTGATGACGTCATCGGGACGTCGTGAAAAGTGCTTCGGGCTTCTGATGACGTCATCGGGACGTCGGGAAAAGTGGTTCGGGCTTCTGGTGACGTCATCGGGGCGTCGTGAAGACTGCTTCGGGCTTCTGGTGACGTCATCGGGACGTCGTGAAAAGTGCTTCGGGCTTCTGATGACGTCATCGGGACGTCGTGAAAAGTGCTTCGGGCTTCTGATGACGTCATCGGGACGTCGTGAAAAGTGCTTCGGGCTTCTGATGACGTCATCGGGACGTCGTGAAGAAGATGCTTCCGGGCTTCTGATGACGTCATCGGGACGTCGTGAAAAGTGCTTCGGGCTCCTGATGACGTCATCGGGACGTCGTGAAAAGTGCTTCGGGCTTCTGATGACGTCATCGGGACGTCGTGAAAAAGTGCTTCGGGCTTCTGATGACTTCATCGGGACGTCGTGAAAAGTGCTTCGGGCTTCTGATGACGTCGTGGGGACGTCGTGAAAACTGCTTCGGGGTATTGATGACGTCACCGGGGCGACGTGAAAAGTGCTTCGGGCTTCTGATCGGGCTTCTGATGACGTCATCGGGACGTCGTGAAAAGTGCTTCGGGCTTCTGATGACGTCATCGGGACGTCGTGAAAAGTGCTTCGGCCTTCTGATGACGTCACCGGGACGTCGTGAAAAGTGCTTCGGGCTTCTGAGGACGTCATCGGGACGTCGTGAAAAGTGCTTCGGGCTTCTGATGAGGTCATCGGGACGTCGTGAAAAGTGCTTCGGGCTTCTGACGACGTCATCGGGACGACGTGAAAAGTGCTCCGGGCTTCTGATGACGTCATCGGGACGTCGTGAAAAGTGCTTCGGGTTTCTGATGATGTCATCGGGACGACGTGAAAAGTGCTCCGGGCTTCTGATGACGTCATCGGGACGTCGTGAAAAGTGCTTCGGGCTTCTGATGATGTCATCGGGACGACGTGAAAAGTACTCCGGGCTTCTGATGACGTCATCGGGACGTCGTGAAAAGTACTTCGGGCTTCTGGTGACGTCATCGGGACGTCGTGAAAAGTGCTTAGGGCTTCTGATGACGTCATCGGGACGTCGTGAAGAGTGCTTCGGGCTTCTGATGACGTCATCGGGACGTCGTGAAAAGTGCTTCGGGCTTCTGATGACGTCAGCGGGACATCGTGAAAAGTGCTTCGGGCTCCTGATGACGTCATCGGGACGTCGTGAAAAGTGCTTCGGGCTTCTGATGACGTCATCGGGACGTCTCAAAAAGTGCTTCGGGCTTCTGATGACGTCATCGGGACGTCGTGAAAAGTGCTTCGGGCTTCTGATGACGTCATCGGGACGTCGTGAAAAGTGCTTCGGGCTTCTGATGACGTCATCGGGACGTCATGAAAAGTGCTTCGGGCTTCTGATGACGTCATCGGGACGTCGTGAAAGTGCTTCGGGCTTCTGATGACGTCATCGGGACGTCGTGAAAAATGCTTCGGGCTTCTGATGACGTCATCGGGACGTCGTGAAAAGTGCTTCGGGCTTCTGATGACGTCATCGGGACGTCGTGAAAAGTGCTTCGGGCTTCTGATGACGTCATCGGGACGTCGTGAAAAGTGCTTCGGGCTTCTGATGACGTCATCGGGACGTCGTGAAAAGTGCTTCGGGCTTCTGGTGACGTCATCGGGACGTCGTGAAAAGTGCTTCGGGCTTCTGATGACGTCATCGGGACGTCGTGAAAAGTGCTTCGGGCTTCTGGTGACGTCATCGGGACGTCGTGAAAAGTGCTTCGGGCTTCTGGTGACGTCATCGGGACGTCGTGAAAAGTGCTTCGGGCTTCTGATGACGTCATCGGGACGTCGTGAAAAGTGCTTTGGGCTTCTGATGACGTCAGCGTGACGTGGTTAAAAATGCTTCGGGCTTCTTATGACGTCATCGGGACGTTGTGAAAAGTACTTCGGGCTTCTGATGACGTTATCGGGACGTCGTGAAAAGTGCTTTGGGCTTCTGATGACGTCATCGGGACGTCGTGAAAAGTGCTTCCGGGCTTCTGGTGACGTCATCGGGACGTCGTGAAGAGATGCTTCGGGCTTCTGATGGCGTCATCGGGACGTCGTGAAAAGTGCTTCGGGCTTCTGGTGACGTCATCGGGACGTCGTGAAAAGTCGCTTCGGAGCTTCTGATGACGTCACCGGGACGTCGTGAAGAAAAGTGCTTCCGGGCTTCTGATGACGTCATCAGGACGTCATTGAAGAAAGTGCTTCAGGCTTCTGGTGACGTCATCGGGACGTCGTGAAAAGTTCTTCGGGCTTCTGATGACGTCATCGGGACGTCGTGAAAAGTGCTTCGGGCTTCTGGTGACGTCATCGGGACGTCGTGAAAAGTGCTTCGGGCTTCTGATGACGTCATCGGGACGTCGTGAAAAGTGCTTCGGGCTTCTGGTGACGTCATCGGGACGTCGTGAAAAGTGCTTCGGGCTTCTGATGACGTCATCGGGACGTCGTGAAAGAAGTGCTTCGGGCTTCTGAGAGTGGTATCATCGGGACGTCGTGAAAAGTGCTTCGGGCTTCTGGTGACGTCATCGGGACGTCGTGAAAAGTGCTTCGGGCTTCTGATGACGTCATCGGGACGTCGTGAAAAGTGCTTCGGGCTTCTGATGACGTCATTGGGACGTCGTGAAAAGCGCTTCGGGCTTCTAGTGACGTCATTGGGACGTCGTGAAAAGTGCTTCGGGCTTCTGGTGACGTCATCGGGACGTCGTGAAAAGTTCTTCGGGCTTCTGATGACGTCATCGGGACGTCGTGAAAAGTGCTTCGGGCTTCTGGTGACGTCATCGGGACGTCGTGAAAAGTGCTTCGGGCTTCTGATGACGTCATCGGGACGTCGTGAAAAGTGCTTCGGGCTTCTGGTGACGTCATCGGGACGTCGTGGCAGAAAAGTGCTTCGGGCTTCTGATGACGTCATCGGGACGTCGTGAAAAAAGATGCTTCGGGCTTCTGGTGACGTCATCAGGACGTCGTGAAAAGTGCTTCCGGGCTTCTGATGACGTCATCGGGACGTCGTGAAAGTGCTTCGGAGCTTCTGGTGACGTCATCGGGACGTCGTGAAAAAGATCTTCGGGCTTCTGATGACGTCACCGGGACGAAATCGTGAAAAGTGCTTGGGGCTTCTGATGACGTCACCGGGACGTCGTGAAAAGTGCCTCGGGCGTTTGGTGACGTTATCGGGACGTCGTGAAAAGTGCTTCGGGCTTCTGGTGACGCCATAGGGACGTCGTGAAAAGTGCTTCGGGCTTCTGATGACGTCATCGGGACGTCGTGAAAAGTGCTTCGGGCTTCTGATGACGTCATCGGGACGTCGTGAAAAGTGCTTCAAGGCTTCTGATGACGTCATCGGGACGTCGTGAAAAGTGCTTCGGGCTTCTGGTGACGTCATCGGGACGTCGTGAAAAGTACTTCGGGCTTCTGGTGACGTCACCGGGACGTCGTGAAAAGTGCTTCGGGCTTCCTGATGACGTCATCGGGACGTCGGGAAAAGTGCTTCGGGCTTCTGGTGACGTCATCCGGGACGTCGTGAGAAAAGTGCTTCGGGCTTCTGATGATGTCATCCGGGACGTCGTGAAAAGTGCTTCGGGTTTCGGGTGACGTCATCGTGACGTCGTGAAAAGTGCTTCGGGCTTCTGGTGACGTCACCGGGACGTCGTGAAAGAGTGCTTCCGGGCTTCTGATGACGTCACCGGGACGTCGTGAAAAGTGCTTCGGGCTTCTGCAATTGACGCCATCGGGTCGTCGTGAAGAAAGTGCTTCCGGGCTTCTGATGACGTCATCGGGACGTCGTGAAAAGTGCTTCGGGCTTCTGGTGACGTCATCCGGGACGTCGTGAAAAGTGCTTCGGGCTTCTGATGGCGTCATCGGGACGTCGTGAAAAGTGCTTCGGGCTTCTGGTGACGTCGTCGGGACGTCGTGAAGAAGTGCTTCGAGTACCTGATGACGTCATCGGGACGTCGTGAAAAGTGCTTCGGGCTTCTGATGGCGTCATTGGGACGTCGTGAAGAGCGCTTCGGGCTTCTAGTGACGTCATTGGGACGACGTCGTGAAAAGTGCTTCGGGCTACCTGGTGACGACGTCATGCGGGACGTCGTGAAAAGTTCTTCAGGCTTCTGATGACGTCATCAGGACGTCGCCGAAAGTGCTTCGAGCTTCTGATGGCGTCATCAGGACGTCATGAAAAGTGCTTCAGGCTTCTGGCGACGTCATCAGGACGTCATGAAAAGTGCTTCAGGCTTCTGATGACATCATCAGGACGTCGTAGAAAAGTGCTTCGGGCTTCTGGTGACGTCATCGGGACGTCGTGAAAAGTGCTTCGGGCTTCTGATGACGTCATCGGGACGTCGTGAAAAGTGCTTCGGGCTTCTGATGACGTCATCGGGACGTCGTGAAAAGTGCTTCGGGCTTCTGATGACGTCATCGGGACGGCGTGAAAAGTGCTTCGGGCTTCTGATGACGTCATCGGGACGTCGTGAAAAGTGCTTCGGGCTTCTGATGACGTCATCGGGACGTCGTGAAAAGTGCTTCGGGCTTCTGATGACGTCATCGGGACGTCGTGAAAAGTGCTTCGGGCTTCTGGTGACGTCATCGGGACGTCGTGAAAAGTGCTTCGGGCTTCTGATGACGTCATCGGGACGTCGTGAAAAGTGCTTCGGGCTTCTGATGACGTCATCGGGACGTCGTGAAAAGTGTTCCGGGCTTCTGATGACGTCATCGGGACGTCGTGAAAAGTGCTTCGGGCTTCTGATGACGTCATCGGGACGTCGTGAAAAGTGCTTCGGGCTTCTGATGACGTCATCGGGACGTCGTGAAAAGTGCTTCGGGCTTCTGATGACGTCATCGGGACGTCGTGAAAAGTGCTTCGGGCTTCTGATGACGTCATCGGGACGTCGTGAAAAGTGCTTCGGGCTTCTGATGACGTCATCGGGACGTCGTGAAAAGTGCTTCGGGCTTCTGATGACGTCATCGGGACGTCGTGAAAAGTGCTTCGGGCTTCTGATGACGTCATCGGGACGTCGTGAAAAGTGCTTCGGGCTTCTGATGACGTCATCGGGACGTCGTGAAAAGTGCTTCGGGCTTCTGATGACGTCATCGGGACGTCGTGAGAAGTTCTTCGGGCTTCTGATGACGTCATCAGGACGTCGTGAAAAGTGCTTCGGGCTTCTGATGGCATCATCGGGACGTCGCCAAAAGTGCTTCGGGCTTCTGATGACGGCATCGGGACGCCGTGAAGAATGCTTCCGGCATCTGATGACGTCATCGGGAGGACGTGAAAGAGTCTTCTGGCTACTGATGACGTCATCGGGACGTCGTGAAAAGTGCTTCTGGCTTCTGATGACGTCATCGGGACGTCGTGAAAAGTGCTTCTGGCTTCTGATGGCGTCATCGGGACGACGTGAGAAGTATTCACAGCTTCTGATGACGTCATCGGGACGTCGTGAAAAGTGCTTCTGGCTTCTGATGACGTCATCGGGACGTCGTGAAAAGTGCTTCTAAAGCTGCTGATGACGTCATCGGGACGTCGTGAAAGAAGTGCTTCTGACTACTGATGACGATCATCGGGACGTCGTGAAAAGTGCTTCTGGCTTCTGGTAGGCGTCATCAGGGACGTCGTGAAAATTGCTTCTGGCTTCTGATGACGTCATTCAGGACGTCAGTGAAAAGTGCTTCCTGGCTTCTGATGACGTCATCGGGACGTCGTGAAAAGAGTGCTACCTGGCTTCTGATGGCGTCGTAAGGACGTCGTGAAAAGTGCTTTGGCTGCAGATGACATCATCGGGACTTGGTGAAAAGTGCTTCCTGGCTACTGATGGCGTCATCGGGACGTCGTGAAAAGTGCTTCGGGCTTCTGGTGACGTCATCAGGGCGTCGTGAAAAATCGCTTCTGGCTTCTGATGACGTCATCGAGACGTCTGTGAAAATCGCTGCAAGCTTCTGATGACGTCATCGGGACGTGGTAGAAAGAATGCTTCTGGCTTCTGATGACGTCATCGGGACGTCGTGAAAAGTGCTTCTGGCTTCTGATGGCGTCATCGGGACGTCAGTGAAAAGTGCTTCCGGGCTTTACGATGGCGTGATCGAGACGTCATGAAGATGCGCTTTCTGGCTTCTGATGACGTCATCAGGACGTCGTGAAAGGTGCTTCTGGCTTCTGATGACGTCATCGGGACGTCGTGAAAAGTAGCTTCGGCCTTCTGATGACATCATCGGGACGTCGTGAAAAGGGTAACTTCTGGCTTGGGTGACGTCATCAGGGGACGTCGTGAGAAAGTGCTTCTGGCTTCTGGTGACGTCATCAGGACGTAGTGAAAAAGTAGCTTCGGGCTTTCTGATGACGTCATCCGGGACGTCGTGAAGAGTAACTTCGGGCTTCTGATGACGTAATCGGAACGTCATGAAAAGTAGCTGCAGCCTTCCGATGACACGTCATCGGGACGTCGTGAAAAGTGCTTCGGGCTTCAGAATGACGTCATCGGGACGATACATGAAAAGTGTACCGCGGCTTCTGATGGCGTCGTCGAGACGTGGCGTGGAAAAATGCTTCTGGCTTCTGATGACGTCATCGAGACGTCGTGAAAGAAAAGTCGCTTCGGGCTGCTGATGATGTCGGGGACATCGTGAATAGTGCTTCTGGCTTCTGTTGACGTCATCGGGACGTCGTGAAAGAGTCATGGCTGCAGCGGTGATCATGGACGTCGCTCCGCTCGGCTGGTATCAAGACGTCGTGAAAAGTGCTTCTGGCTTCTGATGACGTAATCCGGGACATCGTGAAGAAAATCGCTTCGGGCTTCTGATGACGTCATCGGGACGTCGTGAAAAGTATCGGGCAGCTGGTGACGTGATCGGGACGTCGTGAAAGAATCTTCTGGCTTCTGATGACGTCATCGGGACGTCGTGAAAAAGTGCTTCTGGCTTCTGATGACGTCATCAGGACGTCGTGAAAGAAGTGCTTCTGGCTTTACAGTAGCCGTCATCGGGACGTCGTGAAAGAAGTGCTTCTGCTTCTGATGACGTCATCGGGACGTCGTGAAAAGAAGTCTTCTGATGACGTCATCGGGACGTAGTAGAAAGTGCTTCTGGCTTCTGATGACGTCATCGGGACGTCGTGAAAGAAAGTGCTTCTGGCTTCTGGTAACGTCATCGAGACGTCGTGAAGAGTGCTTCACCAACTGATGACATCATCGAGACGTCGTGAAAAGTGCTTCTGGCTTCTGGTGACATCATCGAGACGTGGTGAAAAAGTGCATGTGGTTTCTGATGACGTCATCGAGACGTCGTGAAAAAATCTTCGGGCTTCTGATGACGTCATCGAGACGTCGTGAAAAAGTGCTTCCTGGCTTCTGATGACGTCATCAGGACGTCGTGAATAGTGCTTCTGGCTTCTGATGACGTCATCGGGACGTCGTGAAAAAGTACTTCTGGCTACAGATGGCGTCATATGGATGTCGTGAAAGATAAGCACTACGGGCTTCTGATGACGTCATCGAGACGTCGTGAAAAAGTAGCTTCGGGCTTCTGATGACGTCATCAGGACGTCGTGAAAAATGCTAAATCTGGGTTTCTGATGAGCGTGTCGGGACGTCGTGAAAAGTGCTTCGGGCTTCTGATGGCATCATCGGGACGTCACGTGAAAAGTGCTTCTGGCTTCTGATGACGTCGTAGGACGTCGTGAAAGAGTGCTTCTGGCTTCTGATGACGTCATCAGGACTGTCGTGAAGAGATCTTTGGCTTCTGATGACGTCATCGGGACGTCGTGAAAAGTGCTTCACAGCTGGTGGCGTCAAGGACGTCGTGAAAAAGCGCTTCCGGGCTTCTGATGACGTCATCGGGACGTCGTGAAAAGTGCTTCTGGCTTCTGATGACGTCATCGGGGACGTCGTGAAAAGTGCTTCGGGCTTCTGATGACGTGATCGGGACGTCGTGAAAAGTGCTTCTGGCTTCTGATGACGTCATCGGGACGTCGTGAAAAGTGCTTCTGGCTTCTGATGACGTCATCGGGACGTCGTGAAAAGTGCTTCTGGCTTCTGATGACGTCATCGGGGACGTCGTGAAAAGTGCTTCTGGCTTCTGATGAGCGTCATCGGGACGTCGTGAAAAGTACTTCAGGCTTCTGGTGACGTCATCGGGACTTAGTAGAAAAAGTACTTCTGGCTTCTGATGACGTCATCGGGACGTCGTGAAAAGTGCTACAGCTTCTGATGACGGTAATCGGGGCGTCGTGAAAAGTGCTTCCTGGCTTCTGATGGCGTCATCGAGACGTCGTGAAGAATATCTGGTAGCGTCATCAGGACGTCGTGAAAAGTGCTACGGGCTTATGATGACGTCATCGGGACGTCGTGAAAAGTACTTCTGGCTTCTGTTGACGTCATCGGGACGTCGTGAAAAGTGCTTCTGGCTTCTGATGACGTGATCGGGACGTCGTGAAAAGTGCTTCTGGCTTCTGATGACGTCATCGGGACGTCGTGAAAAAAGCTTCTGGCTTCTGATGACGTCATCCGGGACATCGTGAAAAGTGCTTCTGGCTTCTGATGACGTCATCGGGACGTCGTGAAAAGTGCTTCTGGCTTCTGATGACGTCATCGGGACGTCGTGAAAAGTGCTTCTGGCTTCTGATGACGTCATCGGGACGTAGTGAAAAGTGCTTCTGGCTTCTGATGACGTCATCGGGACGTCGTGAAAAGTGCTTCTGGCTTCTGATGACGTCATCGAGACGTCGTGAAAAGTGCTTCTGGCTTCTGATGACGTCATCGAGACGTCGTGAAAAGTGCTTCTGGCTTCTGATGACGTCATCGAGACGTCGTGAAAAGTGCTTCTGGCTTCTGATGACGTCATTAAGACGTCGTGAAAAGTGCTTCTGGCTTCTGATGACGTCATCGAGACGTCGTGAAAAGTGCAACCTGCTTCTGATGACGTCATCAGGACGTCGTGAATAGTGCTTCTGGCTTCTGATGACGTCATCGGGACGTCGTGAAAGAGTGCTTCTGGCTTCTGGTGACGTCATCGGGACGTCGTGAAAAATTGCTCCTGGCTTCTGGTGACGTCATCGGGACGTCGTGAAGAGTGCTTCGGGCTTCTGATGGCGTCATCGGGACGTCGTGAAAAGTGCGTCTGGGCTTCTGATGACGTCATCGGGACGTCGTGAAAAGTGCTTAAACGATGACGTCATCGGGACGTCGTGAAAAGTGCTTCTGGCTTCTGATGACGTCATCGGGACGTCGTGAAAAGTGCTTCTGGCTTCTGATGACGTCATCGGGACGTCGTGAAAAGTGCTTCTGGCTACTGATGACGTCATCGGGACGTCGTGAAAAGAAGATGCTTCGGGCTTCTGATGGCGATCATCGGGACGTCGTGAAAGATGCTTCTGGCTTCTGATGACGTCATCCGGGACGTCGTGAAAAGATAACTTCTGGCTTCTGATGACGTCATCGGGACGTCGTAGAAAGTGCTTCTGGCTTCTGATGACGTGATCGGGACGTCGTGAAAAATTGCTTCGGGCTTCTGATGACGTCATCGGGACGTCGTGAAAAGTGCTTCTGGCTTCTGATGACGTCATCCGGACGTCGTGAAGAGTGCTTCACGGCTTCTGATGACGTCATCCGGGACGTCGTGAAAAGTGCTTCTGGCTTCTGATGGCGTCATCGGGACGTCGTGAAAAGTGCTTCTGGCTTCTGATGACGTCATCGGGACTTAGTGAAAAGTGCTTCTGGCTACGGTAATCATCAGGACGTCGTGAAAGAGTGGCTGGCTCTGATGACGTCATCGAGACGATGAAGTCAGAAAGAAGTGCTTCTGGCTTCTGATGACGTCATCGAGACGTCGTGAAAAGTGCTTCTGGCTTCTGATGACGTCATCGAGACGTCGTGAAGAAAAGTACTTCCGGGCTTCTGATGACGTCATCGAGACGTCGTGAAATAATGCTTCTGGCTTCTGATGACGTCATCGAGACGTCGTGAAAAGTGCTTCTGGCTTCTGATGACGTCATCAGGACGTCGTGAAAAGTGCTTCCTGGCTTCTGATGACGTCATCAGGACGTACGTCAGTAAAGTGCTTCTGGCTTCTGATGACGCGTCATCGGGACGTCGTGAAGAAGTGCTTCTGGCTTCTGATGACGTCATCGAGACGTAGTGAAAAGTGCTTCTGGCTACTGGTAACGTCAATCAGGACGTCGTCGAAAGTGCGTCTGAGTTCACAGTGACGTCATCGGGACGACGAAAGAAGTGCTTCGTGGCTTCTGATGACGTCGTCGGGACTTGTTGAAGAAAGTGCTTCTGGCTACAGATGACGTCATCGGGACGTCGTGAAAAAGTACTTCTGGCTTCTGATGACGTCATCGAGACGTCGTGAAGAGTGCTTCTGGCTTCTGGTGGCGTCATCGAGACGTCGTGAAAAGTGCTTCTGGCTACTGGTGACGTCATCGAGACGTCGTGAAAAATTGCTTCTGGCTTCTGATGACGTCATCGAGACGTCGTGAAATGTGCTTCTGGCTACCGGTGACGTCATCGAGACGTCGTGAAAGATGCTTCTGGCTTCCTGATGACGTCATCCAGGACGTCGTGAAAGAATTAGCTTCTGGCTTCTGATGACGTCATCGGGACGTCGTGAAAAGTGCTTCCTGGCTTCTGATGACGTCATCGGGACGTCGTGAAGAAGTGCTTCTGGCTTCTGGTGGCGTCATCGAGACGTCGTGAAAGTGCTTCTGGCTTCTGATGACGTCGTCGGGACGTCGTGAAAAGTGCGTCTGGGTTCTGATGGCGTCATCGGGACGTCGTGAAAGAGATGCTTCTGGCTTCTTATGACGTCATCGGGACGTCGTGAAAAGTGCTTCTGGCGTCTGATGACGTCATCGGGATGTCGTGAAAAGTGCTTCTGGCTTCTGATGACGTCATCGGGACGTCGTGAAAAGTGCGTCTGGGTTCTGATGACGTCATCGGGACGTCGTGAAAAGTGCTTCTGGCTTCTGATGACGTCATCGGGACGTACGTCGAGTAAAGTGCTTCTGGCTTCTGATGACGTCATCGGGACGTCGTGAAAAGTGCTTCTGGCTTCTGATGACGTCATCCGGACGTCGTGAAAGAAGTGCTTCTGGCTTCTGATGGCGTCATCGGGACGTCGTGAAAAGTGCGTCTGGGTTCTGATGACGTCATCGGGACGTCGTGAAAAGTGCTTCTGGCTTCTGATGACGTCATCGAGACGTCGAGAAAGTGCTTGCAGCTTCTGATGACGTCATCAGGACGTCGTGAAAAGTGCGTCTGGCTTCTGATGACGTCATCAGGACGTCGTGAAAAGTGCTTCTGGCTTCTGATGACGTCATCGGGACGTCGTGAAAAAGTGCTTCACGGCTTCTGATGACGTCGTAGGACGTCGTGAAAAGTGCTTCTGGCTTCTGGTGGCGTCATCGGGTTGTGGTGAAAAATTGCTTCGGGCTTCTATTGACGTCATCGGGACGTCGTGAAAAGTGCTTCTGGCTTCTGATGACGTCATCGAGACGTCGTGAAAAGTGCTTCTGGCTTCTGATGACGTCATCGAGACGTCGTGAAAAGTGCTTCTGGCTTCTGATGACGTCATCGGGACGTCGTGAAAAGTGCTTCTGGCTTCTGATGACGTCATCGAGACGTCGTGAAAAGTGCTTCTGGCTTCTGATGACGTCATCAGGACGTCGTGAAAAGTGCGTCTGGGTTCTGATGACGTCATCGGGACGTCGTGAAAAGTGCTTCTGGCTTGTGGTGACGTCATGTGGACGTCGTGAAAGAGTGCTTCTGGCTTCTGATGACGTCATCGAGACGTCGTGAAAAGTGCTTCTGGCTTCTGATGACGTCATCGAGACGTCGTGAAAAGTGCTTCTGGCTTCTGATGACGTCATCGAGACGTCGTGAAAAGTGCTTCTGGCTTCTGATGACGTCATCGAGACGTCGTGAAAAGTGCTTCTGGCTTCTGATGACGTCATCGGGACGTCGTGAAAAGTGCTTTAAAGCTACTGATGACGTCATCGGGACGTCGTGAAAAGTCGTCTTCTGGCTTCTGATGACGTCATCGGGACGTCGTGAAAAGTGCTTCGGGCTGGCTGGTAACGTCATCGGGACGTCGTGAAAGTGCTTCTGGCTTCTGATGACGTCATCAGGGACGTCGTGAAAAGTTATTCTGGCTTCTGATGACGTCATCAGGACGTCGTGAAAGAAGTGCGTCTGGGTTCTGATGACGTCATCGGGACGTCGTCGAAAAGTGCTTCTGCTTCTGATGACGTCATCGGGACGTCGTGAAAAGTGCTTCTGGCTTCTGATGACGCTTCATCGGGACGTCGTGAAAAGTGCTTCTGCTTCTGATGACGTCATCGGGACGTCGTGAAAAGTGCTTCTGGCTTCTGATGACGTCATCGGGACGTCGTGAAAAGTGTTTCTGGCTTCTGATGACGTCATCGGGACGTCGTGAAAAGTGCGTTCATTCTGATGACGCCATCGGGACGTCGTGGAAAAGTGCTTCTGGCTTCTGATGACGTCATCGGGACGTCTCGTGAAAGAAGTGCTTCATGGCTTCTGATGACGTCATCGGGACGTCGTGAAAAGTGCTTCTGGCTTCTGATGACGTCATCGGGACGTCGTGAAAAGTGCTTCTGGCTTCTGATGACGTCATCGGGACGTCGTGAAAAGTGCTTCTGGCTTCTGATGACGTCATCGGGACGTCGTGAAAAGTGCTTTTGGCTTCTGATGACGTCATCGGGACGTCGTGAAGAGTGCTTCTGGCTACGATGACGTGTCGGGACTTAGTGAAAGAAGTGCTATCTGACTGACGTCATCGGGACGTCGTGAAAGTGCTTCTGGCTTCTGATGACGTCATCGGGACGTTAAGTGAAAAGTGCTTCTGGCTTCTGATGACGTCATCGGACGTCGTGAAAAGTGTTTGGCTTCTGATGACGTCATCGAGACGTCGTGAAAAGTCTTCTGAGCTGGTATCATCGAGACGTCGTGAAATCTCTTCTCAGCGCACCGATGACGTCATCAGGGACGTCGTGAAAAGTGCTTCTCGCTTCTGATGACGTCATCGAGACGTCGTGAAAAGTGCTCCTGGCTTCTGATGACGTCATCGAGACCGTGCGTGAAAAGTGTTAACCTGGCTTCACTTGATGACGTCATCGAGACGTCGTGAAAAGTGCTTCTGGCTTCTGATGACGTCATCGAGACGTCGTGAAAGTGCTTCGGGCTACTGATGACGTCATCAGGACGTCGTGAAAAGTGCTTCTGGGTTCTGATGACGTCATCCGGGACGTCGTGAAAAGTGCTTCTGGCTTCTGATGACGTCATCGGGACGTCGTGAAAAGTGCTTCTGGCTTCTGATGACGTCATCGGGACGTCGTGAAAAGTGCTTCTGGCTTCTGATGACGTCATCGGGACGTCGTGAAAAGTGCTTCTGGCTTCTGATGACGTCATCGGGACGTGGTGAAAAGTGCTTCTGGCTTATGATGACGTCATCGAGACGTCGTGAAAAGTGCTTCCGGCTTCTGATGACGTCATCGAGACGTCGTGAAAAGTGCTTCTGGCTTCTGATGACGTCTTCGGGACGTCGTGAAAAGTGCTTCTGGCTTCTGATGTGACGTCATCAGGACGTGGTGAAAAAGTGCTTCCTGGCTTCTGATGACGTCATCGAGACGTCGTGAAAAGTGCTTCCGGCTTCTGATGACGTCATCGAGACGTCGTGAAAAGTGCTTCTGGCTTCTGATGACGTCTTCGAGACGTCGTGAAAAGTGCTTCTGGCTTCTGATGACGTCATCGAGACGTCGTGAAAAGGCGTTTCTATGGCGTCCGGCGCACTCCTACTAGGGTGCCGTACACTTTCTACTGCGTCCGACGCACTCCCACTTGTGTTCCGCACACTTTCTACTGCGTCCGGCCGCGCTCCCACTAGGGTACCGCTACTGCGTCCGGCGCACTACCACTTGGGTCCCGCACACTTTTTATCGCGTCCGGCGCACTCCCACTTGGGTCCCGCACACTTCTTACGGCATATGTCCAGCGCACTCCCAATTTAGGTCCCGCATTATTTTCTTACTGTGTCCGGTCCGGCGCACTCCACCGTCCCGCACATCTCTTCTAGGGCGTGCGGCGCACTTCCACTTCTGGGTCCCGCACACTTTCTACGGCGTCTGGCGTCACTCCCACCTGGGTCTCGGGGCACTTTGGCTATTGGCAGGTCCGGCGCTCTCCCACTCCTGATGACGTCCCGCACACCTTTATATCGCGTCCGACGCACTCTCGATAGGGTTCCGCACACTTTCTACCGGCGTCCGGCTGCACTTCCTCCCACTCTGGGCCGACCGCACACTTTACGGCGTTCGGCGCACTCTCATTTCGGTCCCGCACTTTCTACGGCGTCCGGCGCATCTGCTCCATATGGGTCCCGCACACTTTCTACGGCGTCCTGCGCACCCTCATTTGGGTCCTTAATACACTTCTCTACGGCGTCCGGACGCACTGTTATTTGGGTCCCACACACTTTCTACCGGCGTTCTGCGCACACCAAATCGGGTCCTGCGCACTTTCTACGGCGTCAGCACGCACTGTTATTTTGGGTCCCGCACACTTTCTACGGCGTCCGGCGCCTCACTCTCATTTGGGTCCGGCACAGTTTCTACGGCGTCTTGCCGCACTCCCACTTGGGCACCGCATGGCCTCTACGGCGTCCTGGGTGCACTCTCATTTGGGTCCCAGATACTTTCTACGGCGTCCGGCGCACTCCGCCAGACTCTGGGTCTCGCGCACTTTCTATTGCGTCCGGCGCACTCCCACTCTGGGTCCCGCACACTTTATTTTGCGTCCGACGCACTCGATAGGGTTTCGCACACTTTCTACGGCGTCCGGCGCACTCGCCACTTGGGCCCCGCACACTTTCTACGGCGTCCGGCTGCACTCTCATTTCGGTCCCACACACTTTCTACGGCGCGATCCGGCGCACTTACATGGGTCCTGCACAATTTACGCTACGGCGTCCTGCGCACACTCATTTGGGTCCCACACACTTTCTACGGCGATTCGACGCACTGCGTTATCATTGGCGAGTCCCACACACTTTCTACGGCGTTCTGCGCACACCCACCGTCCCGCGCACTTTCTACGGCGTCCGACGCACCGTATATTTGGGTCCTGCACACTTTCTACGGCGTCCGGCGCACCCTCATTCCGATGGGTCCCACACGCTTTCTACGGCGTCCGACGCACCTGTTCATTTGGGTCCTAATAATACTTTGCGCTACGGCGTTCTGCGCACACCAAATCGGGTCCCCGCGCACTTTCTACGGCGTCAGACGCACTGTTATTTGGGTCCCGCACACTTTCGCACGGCGTCCGGCGCACTCTCACTTGGGTCCCGCACAGTTTTTACTGCGTCCGCACTCCCACCTGGGCACCGCACACTTTCTACGGCGTCCAGCGCACTCCCACTTGGGTCCCGCACATTTTCTACTGGCGTCCGGCGCACTCCCACTCGGGTCCCGCACACTTTCTAGGGCGTGCGGCGCACTTCCACTTGGGTCCCGCACACTTTCTACGGCGTCTGGCGCACTCCCACTTGGGTCTCGCGCACTTTCTATTGCGTCCGGCGCTCTCCCACTTGGGTCCCGCACACTTTATATTGCGTCCGACGCACTCTCGATAGGGTTCCGCACACTTTCTACGGCGTCCGGCGCACTCCCACTTGGGCCCCGCACACTTTCTACGGCGTCCGGCGCACTCTCATTTCGGTCCCACACACTTTCTACGGCGTCCGGCGCACTCCCATATGGGTCCCGCACACTTTCTACGGCGTCCTGCGCACCCTCATTTGGGTCCCACACACTTTCTACGGCGTCCGACGCACTGTTATTTGGGTCCCACACACTTTCTACGGCGTTCTGCGCACACCAAATCGGGTCCCGCGCACTTTCTACGGCGTCAGACGCACTGTTATTTGGGTCCCGCACACTTTCTACGGCGTCCGGCGCACTCTCATTTGGGTCCGGCACAGTTTCTACGGCGTCTTGCGCACTCCCACTTGGGCACCGCACACTTTCTACGGCGTCCTGCGCACTCTCATTTGGGTCCCACATACTTTCTACGGCGTCCGGCGCACTCCCACTTGGGTCTCGCGCACTTTCTATTGCGTCCGGCGCACTCCCACTTGGGTCCCGCACACTTTATTTTGCGTCCGACGCACTCTCGATAGGGTTTCGCACACTTTCTACGGCGTCCGGCGCACTCCCACTTGGGCCCCGCACACTTTCTACGGCGTTCGGCGCACTCTCATTTCGATCCCACATACTTTCTACGGCGTCCGGCGCACTCCCATATGGGTCCCGCACACTTTCTACGGCGTCCTGCGCACACTCATTTGGGTCCCACACACTTTCTACGGCGTCCGACGCACTGTTATTTGGGTCCCACACACTTTCTACGGCGTTCTGCGCACACCCAATTGGGTCCCGCGCACTTTCTACGGCGTCCGACGCACTGTTATTTGGGTCCCGCACACTTTCTACGGCGTCCGGCGCACTCTCATTTCGGTCCCACACACTTTCTACGGCGTCCGGCGCACTCCCATATGGGTCCCGCACACTTTCTACGGCGTCCTGCGCACACCGTAAATCGGGTCCCACACACTTTCTACGGCGTCCGACGCACTGTTATTTGGGTCCCACACACTTTCTACGGCGTTGCACACCCAGTGGGTCCCGCACTTTCTACGGCGTCCGACGCACTGTTATTTGGGTCCCGCACACTTTCTACGGCGTCCGGCGCACTCCCATATGGGTCCCGCACACTTTCTACGGCGTCCTGCGCACACTCATTTGGGTCCCACACACTTTCTACGGCGTCCGACGCACTGTTATTTGGGTCCCACACACTTTCTACGGCGTTCTGCGCACACCCAATTGGGTCCCGCGCACTTTCTACGGCGTCCGACGCACTGTTATTTGGGTCCCGCACAGTTTCTACGGCGTCTTGCGCACTCCCACTTGGGCACCGCACACTTTCTACGGCGTCCTGCGCACTCTCATTTGGGTCCCACATACTTTCTACGGCGTCCGGCGCACTCCCACTTGAGTACCGCACACCTTCTACGGCGTCCTGCGCACTTTCATTCGGGTCCCACCACTTTCTACGGCGTCCGACGCATTTTCATTTGGGTCCAGCACACTTTCTACGGCGTATTGCGCGCTTTCACTGAAGCCCCGCTACACTTATATGACGTAATTTAGTGCAACCAGTAATGCTACCAACAAATGCCTCTGCGGTGCGAGACGGGAGTATGAATGCTCCAGAGACACCACTGTGGCGGGGCAGGAGGAACGGGAGAGGCGGGAGGCGCGGGAGGTCGTGTTTTTATTCATACTCACCACTTTCTCCGCGCGGACCGGTCTGGCAGAGCGAGAGGTTGGAAGTATGAATAGGCCCTAATCCTCAGCAAGTTCGAGGCTTGCGCTTCATCCCTGAAGCGACAAGACTTCCCTTACTTCAATTTTTATGAGCTGACCCGCTGTCACGCCCCCACGGTCATAACGAACCGTAGGAGGCGAGAGTTAATGATCCAAATCGTGTGGATGACCACCCTTTCGAATGCCATCACCCGAATCAGCTCGAAGTCCATTTCGGCCGCGCCGTACATAACCCTGGTTTGCTTTGGCTCTTCAGCATTGGGTCAATGATATGCATATGCCTGCCCGCTGACCCCGAAAAGCCATGCCCCTCAGCCGGTAATGCTATGCCTGCCCGATCAGCCGGTAACATCTCAGGCAGTAACGCCGGCTCAGGGAGCAGGCAATACCGGCTGACTAAACATTGTACCCGGGCGAGCCCCGGTATTCACTGCCCCCTCAGCCGGTAAATGGCTGCTCCTCAGCCCGTATTGACTGCCCCCTCAGCCGGTAAATGGAGGTACGCTCTGCCGGTATTAGTTGCATACCACGTGAATGATATCGATCTGCAAGAGTAGATAAATCCCCTAGTAGGCTCTCCCTATTCCCCAGCAAGTTGGAGGCTTGCCTTTCATTTCTGAAGCGGCAAGCCTTACCTTGCTTCAAAAATCATGAACTGACCCGCTGTCACGTCCCCACGGTCACAACGAACCGTAAGGGGTGAGGGGTCAATGATCCAGATCATGTGGATGACCATTCGTTCGAATGCCAACACCAGAATCAGCTCGAAGTCCATTTTGCCCGCTCCGTACATGAGCCTGATTCGCTCTAGTGTCTGCCCGATCAGCCCGTGATATGCTCCGCCATTGAATAATGTCTGCCCGCTAACCCCGTAAAGACATGCCCCTCAGCCGGTAATGCTATGTCTGCCCGATCAGCCGGTGACATGCTCCGCCGTGGATTTATGTCCGCCGCTGACCCCGTAAAGCCATGCCCCTCAGCCGGTAAAGTGCATGCCCGCCCGCTCAGCCGGTAAGACGCTCCGCCCCCAAAATAAGCCTGCCCGCTCAGCCAGCGAGCCTACTTCTCCACCCTCTCAGCCGGTGTTATTATCTGAGAATGTACTCGAGAGGACATTTAGCGAAGATCGATCTGAATGCGCTGCGCCCTCTCTTTTGCCGCACTGTCTCGTGCGCTCTAACCACCACTCAATCAGCGGCAGCCATCTGTCGCTGATGTTCGCAATCAGCGACACCTTCAAATTTGAGATAAAGATGAATTTGAGTTGGAGCTGACTTGCTCATTAAGAGTCGAGCTTACCTAGGGCATCTTCATGCATCACACACAGTTTTCAAGCTATTACACAGATGTCGCCCAGATGCAATTCAAATCAACGATTTAGGTTGCATATTAAGCCAGACTCCTAACGCCACTGCAATTCCGACAACACGTTAGGATAATATATGTTATCTCGGGAACATTCTGCGACTATTCCTAATAGTCTTCGACTTCTAATTATTTGTCCTATTGCAGGCACCAGTGAGCACGTGGCGCGACTGCACGCAGCCGGTGAGGCTCTATCGCGTAGCCCACTACGGCCGTGTCAGAGTTTAGCTCCCCACTCTCTAAATAAGCTGTATTTGCGACTCCCTATAACATCAGCGCACAGTAGCAGCTGAGGAGCGCATAACGGTGGGCTGTAGGTGGCGAGCATGTGTCCGCGGCGCCGGCAGCAATGTCACGAAAAGGGCTGAAAATGAGTTTCGAATAGTTTCTCTACGGCCCTCACAGTAAGGCGTGTTCCCCGCCTAAAAAAATCGACTCCAAGGAAAACATAGTACTCAAACGAGGTGACTCGGTTCATGCCGGGGATTGTGGGTATAGTTATAACCATTTGATCATCACATGTTATTTCGGAGTCTGTTTTTCAGTTGTTTACTTTGATCCGTGGCCGTTGAGGGGAGTGTGTAGGGCGTGAGCCTTACGTAGAAGTAACTGGAAACCAGTTGGACTGGGTAGACATTTCCAGTGAGGCTGTTTATTGCACTCTTCGCAAACTCCCTAATAGAGTTTCTACATCCCCTGACAACATTCCGTACATACATATTTCTCAAAAAGGCAGCTATTGGGCTAGCGTCGCCTCTTACATTATTATTCAACAAATGTTTACTTCTGGGTCAGGTCCCCCGAATTGGGAAAATGAGTTATGTTAGACCTGTTTTTAAGAAAGGATGCAAGTACAATGTGAATAACTATAGGCCTATATGCCTTACCAGCTCAACTAGTAAGGTCATGGAACGAATAATATGCAAAGCATTAGCGAAATATCTCACGGAAGGTGGCTTGCTCAGCGAAAACCAGCATGGATTTCTCAAGCAGAGGTCAACGGTGTCGGCACTGTTATCGACTATCCCTCTTTGGCATAGGGAAATCGACAGAGGGAACTATGTTTCCGTCTGCTTTATCGATTATGCCAAAGCGTTTGATTCGATATCCATCCCTCTACCGGTGAAGAAAGCGTATTGTATAAATTGAAGACTACTAGAGTTTTTTAGGATCCTTCCTTAGTAACAGATATCAGTCGGTCCTCGCAAATGGATTCAAATCTGCCCTTTATCCGACCGACCCCAAGTGGTGTACCTCTCATGTTCGTTCTTTTCATTAATGATTTGTTCCACTTCCTCCCTGCAGGGTGTTCTTTCAGTGTCTACGCTGATGACTCCAAAATATTTTCCATCAACGACTGTCCGAAACTTCAGACTGCCATAAACGCCGTAGAGTGCTGGTCAAAAGCGTGGTCAATGGACATTTCTGTTCAAAAGACGGCTGTCATGAGAATCGGGAAAATCCACCCAGATTTCTCCTTTACTATGGCTAGAGCGGCTCATAAGTGCGTAAACGAGATCAGAGATTTGGGAGTGGAATACAACAACAAACTCGAATTTGATGGCTACATAAAAAAACGAGTCTCAAGTGCTAATGCCAGGTCTAATTTCATTTTTAGATCTTTCAAAATACGGAATCCTCGTACGCTGTTCCGGTTCTTCACTCTATATGTCAGGCCCTTGCTAGAGTACTGTTCGCCTATTTGGTCGCCATACAAGAAATCCCTTACAGATGAAATTGAAAAGGTTCAAAGAAGTTTTACCTATCGTTGCTTTCTTCGCAAGGGTATTACTGGGCTTTCCTATGAGCAACGCCTACTCAGTCTTACAGCAGAAACGCTTGAGTTTCGCCGTAAAGTCATTGATTTCAGTCTGATGTACAAGCTCACAACTGACGAAATCTGCCTAACTATTCCGGATCTTTTCGATTTATCCTCCACATTAGGAATTACCGGAGGACATAGCTACAGAATAAGACCAGAGAAACCAGCGATACAAGCGTACGAGGGTTCCTTTCTCGTAAGGGTCGTATCTCTCTGGAACAGCCTCAGCGATGATTTCTTCAAATGGACAAACTCTCATTTGTTCCAAACTCATTTTTCGCTACATCTCAAAACCCTAACGGAATAAGGAGATTTGATGATCCCCGAGTTTGTGTAATTCCACAAAAGCTACTCTATTTGCCAGTCTGACATTTTTTTTACCTCTGAACCCCTAGCTACACGCTAGAACATGAGCGCAAATTAATTTTATTGTGGAGCTTAGAACACGAGCAGATTTTTTTGTGTGGACTTCTTCGTGGTCTGCCGTGCTGCTTGAGGAGTCGTTGCCTGGATGGTGTGGTTGGCTGCCGCTGTCGTGGTCGATGGCGTGGCTGGCTGTCGTGGTCGTTGAGTGGCGTTGACGTCGGTTACGGGGACGGCGGCTTGGTGGCGGTGACGATGGAGGCGAATCGGCTGGTTGGCGGTAACGGTCGGCGTAGGTGATGCAGTCTGGTCAGCGCTGTGCCAGCCGTCTTTTATGCGGCTGGCACTGGCGCGCGATCACACGGTGTCGCCGATAATGGTCTTTTGACTATGCTCATTGGTCGGCCAATTGCTCAGTGGCCAGCAAACGATCTGATCTTCGAATGATTAATAAAAATGCCTAACAGTGAATCATTAGAGGATAAACAGTGATGATTTGCTCAATGGCGAACTGTTTTCTGGAATGTTTTTTCTATATTTTTATTTCCAGAACCTTTCGATCCAGGCTTAAGCGTCTTCGATGATATCGCCGTCGGCTTTCGCGAGATCGAGGGATCCACTACGTCACGGACAGCACTGAATAGCATGAGATGGTCGCCTTACTAATTTCTGTTCCTATATCACTTTTTTTAAAATATTCACCCATGTGTTTTTCAATGCTGGATTTGAATTGGTGTTTTTTTCTCCTTTCCTTGTGGCGCTCAGTAGTTAATATGCTGTCATTATGGTGTGCCTCAACTATGCTTATAAAATTTCCGCATGATTTGTTTTATGTTATCTCAGCAAACATCGGACATTTTCACTGCTGCTTATCTGCTTGCTTGCCTCCTTCCTTTGCAATCGCCCTGGGTGCGTACCAGTTTAAAGAGGCTTTTGAGATACAGAGCTCGCCCTGGAATGGTTTATCCAGTTGCGTGCTCAGGGGGTAGTAGAGCGCAAATGCAGTCAATGGGTTTGCAGCAATAGTGGATTAAAAAGTCCAACATAGGAATCAATTCATCATTTTGGGTAAAATTTTCTAAACAAAAATTAAAGCACTGCGCCTATGATGCATGATGTTACACTACTAAGCTTGTTTTTTTCTCTCTAAATAGCGTCACGGCTCATATAGTCCGTTCATGATTGAGTTGCTAAATTATGTTAAGGCTATAATAAATAAATAATAATAAATAAATAATAAACTGTGATTGGGTAAGGATCAGATTCGGGGTAGTAGTCTAAGGTACTTCACAGCCCCAGGGAAGGGCTTTTTTGAGAAAATTGCTAGATGTGATGGAACGACAAAATCGACGATTCCCTCACACCTAAATGTATGGAACTAGGTGTGAGTGGATCGTCGATTTTGTCGTTCCCTCACACCTAGCAATAAAAAAAGCCCTTCCCTGGGGCTGTAAAGTATACTTCGGCGACTCGACAAAATTTTCGAATAATCGAGTTTTCGACTAACTCGATTTTTCAGAATTTCGAATAATCGAGTTTTCGACTAACTCGATTTTTCATAATTTCGAATAATCGATTTTTCGACTAACTCGATTTTTCATAATTTCGAATAATCGAGTTTTCGACTAACTCGATTTTTCAGAATTTCGAATAATAGAGTTTTCGACTAACTCGATTTTTCAAGACTGCGAATAATCAAGTTTTCGACTGACTTGATTTTTCAAAATTTCGAATATTCGAGTAGTCGAATTGACTCGATTCTTCGAATAATGGATTGGTCAAGTTTTCGACTAATTCAATTTTTGGAAATTTCAACAATCGAATTTCTAAAACACAATACTCGAATCACATTTTTCTTTTCTCGAACCAGGAGCGTACCGCGTTCCACAACCGACGTTTCCGCGATGCTCCATCGCGGAACCGAGCCCCGAGCTATCGCGGGACGATCGCGGGATTCTGTCAACCTCACCCCTTATCGTACTGCGTTCTGCCATCCATGCCGTCTCGGTGTTTCAACAGAACGAGTGTTGCTTTTCAGATCAACACGATGCTTTAAGGTATTTGCCCTTCCCCTACTTCGCGCCGCTTCACAAATCTGCAAAGCATGAGAGCGCTGGACCGGGGAAACGATCACGGTGACATCATGGTACGAGCACGGGATTGAACACGGTGGGTCGATCGGGTAACTTTCGCGGAACGGAGGCGCATCGCGGGACAAAGGGGAGACGAGCACGGCACAATTGCGGATCGCGGTACCAGCGCGGTAGATGCTCTCACAAGGAAAGTACTATTAGTTGCCCGGGCCAATCCGGTTGAAGTGTACTTTCCCAGAACCGTTTTTTGACGTAGAATCCGAGGGTGCTCTTCGCAGCTGCTTAAAGCCACTCTGAAAAAAGTTATAGGCGTTTTCCGCCAGAATTCCGCACCTGCTGTACGTTCTAAAACGCGCTTATCTTTGGAAAATCTGGAATCGGACCTTTAAGTTCTAGATTTGACCTGAAATCCTCCCAGGTCGGTTATTTGGGGCGAATCTGGGGTTTACTTGTCGATTTTCCGAAGTATACGACTTGATTCGTTCAAAGCTCCGCAGCGTCGGAGAACTTCGAGGGCAGAACGCGACTTCTGAGAATTCTGGTTTTCCTACGATAGATGGGGCTCATATTGTTTTTTCGAATGGTGTTTTGGAGTGTTTAACACGAATCTAAAGTCCACTTGACGATTTCTGACAGATTACGGTATATTACGGCTGGTATACGGCCGTTTAGTCAGAGTCTTAGATTTGTCTCAGAATTTGTTCCTGGGAGGGTATTCGGCGTGCTGAATACGATTTTGATAATCATTTATCGGTTTTCGAATTATTAAAATTATTAAGGTAATTTTTTCCTCCTTAATAGCATAGCACATACCGCAACCTATAGTAAATCTCAGAATTTTGACAAACGGATCCCAGAGTTGTGTTTAGCACCTTAGACTATGTGCCTCTACAACACCCGCACTATTTTTTTCAAAAAAAAAATTTTTTTTGAGTAAATTAGCGCGGGTATTGTACATAAAAGTTTTGAGCAAAATGCTGAACTTTTTTTCAGAGCATTCTAAAAATTCCGTGAGGGGTACCCTTGCCTGGTCGCCAAGCTTCCGAAAACAAAAATAACTTTTTTTCAGAGTGCTTTTAGGCAGCTGCAAAGAGCGTACTCGGATTTTACGGTCGAAATAGTTCTAGAAAAGTACATTTCATCGGGAATGACCAGGCAGACTAAAAGTGGTTCCCTTGTCAGAGTGGCACTGTTGGAACCTACACTTATTTTTTAAGGTCCGTTGGTAAATTCCAGAGACAAAATTCCAAAATCTTCCGAAAACCGAGCACATTTCATTGTTGGAGGGAAATGCAACTCAGAGGAATCACAGCATTAATGAGCGAGCGAAAATCTCCCTTGGAGACTAAAACCGTGAAAATAGCCGGGTGTGAGTTTGACATTAATAAGTCACGGCGTCTATTTTGAGGTCTTCAGAACTCATGGAGAAGTCTCCGCCACAATGGTCCGCAATTACGTCTTCGAAAACTGGTGGCTCAGCTTCGGTTAACTACATCAAGTAATTTACCTGACGGTGACTTTTTTGACTCGAAACAGTCGGCTATCGTGTTTATTCGACTATTAGTATCTATCGAATAATCGAGTTTTCGACTGACTCGGTTTTTAGGTTTTAAAAAATTTCAAATTATCGAGTTTTCGACTAACTCGGTTTTTCGGTTTTTAAAAATTTCAAATAATCGAGTTTTCGACTAACTCGAATTTGCAAAATTTCGAATACTCAAGTAGTCGAATGACTCGATGTCGACTGTTTCAGTCGATGCCAAGACTCGACATAAGTATACTGTGAAGTACCTTGGACTACTACTCAGAGAAGTCCAAGGACGATCCGCGGCGCTTTCGCCGGATCGTCCGCGGCCGACGACCGGACGATCCTTCACCGAAGCCGCGGATGCGCCGGCAATGCGCCGCGGACCATCTTGCCAGCGCCGCGGATCGTCCTGCAGGCGCCGCGGATCGTCCTGAGAGCCGCCGCGGACCGTCCTTTTGAATAATGTTATCCAGCCCACCCCAATCGACTCATTGGCCGTGGGACAGATTTTGGCATTGGAGTACGCTTTTCGCGCTAGCATTCCATACTCCTCAGAAAGCCTCCATATCACAATTTTGCAGGATTTCTCCATCGTAAGAGCTAATTTCAAGTGTAGAACAGCTCGATTAGCATGCATAACTGGTTTCGATATAGTTTAGCTGTACAACTGTGACATGTATCGCTGAAGAAGTATTGTGAAAATAGTATATTTTATTGCAATCTTTTAGACATAGGTCATGTATAATTATGATTATGAACAAATGATTATGTAACAAATGATTGATGTATGATCATGAGCTGTGAATTCTCGAAATCGAGAGCTCATACTTTGTAATATTAGTTTAGACTGAAGACCTGTAACACTTAGTTATTGCACAATCAGTTCTTCATGTTACCATGGGCATACATTGCAATATGCCATAAACTGAACAAGTCTTCGAATGCACATCGAAACCAGTTCTACATGTAAATTGAGCTGTTCTGCCTCTAAAAATAAGTCGTACGGTAGAGCAACCCTGCGAAATTGTGATACTGATGCTTTCTGAGGAGATAAGAAAGCTAGCGCGAAGAGCGTGCAACAATGCCGAAATCTGTCTCACGGCCAATGAGTCGGTTGGGGTGGGCGAACTGACTCTGTTTCCATGTAATTGGGAGTGCACTCCTCTGCATCAAATTCCCCTCCGCAATCGCGTATTGAGACGCTTCGCGGGCGCACGCGCTCGAGCAGGACAAGATTCCTGCGCTGTAGCCGACCAGCTGATTGTAGGTGTTTTTTCATTTTCTTCAATTTTCTTGCCTTCTGTGACTAAACCCGTCCTTCTGTGTTTCTTCATATACTAAAGTATTATATCTACATGCACACCAACTTTTTCCTTCCAGATGCCTCCGCAACAACTTCTAGGGAAGAAAAAATTCACAGTGGTATTTAATTTTTTATTTCACGTGTATTTTTGTAACTCTCTTTTTGTTTTTCTTCCTTACATTCCAGTGATTGGTGCTATGTGGGAAGGGGGGGGGCCTCGCAGACACAGCGCACATGGGACATGGCGTAGAATATAAGACCTTGTGTGCACCCACGGACGCGATACACCGAATTTTACGCTCAAATCAGGATTTTCCTCTAAATCCGCGCTGCTTGAAGATTTTTGGGATTTCGCGGAGTGTTGACGAATTTCAAAAGAAGTTTCTATGATTTTACCGCGTTTTGCAGAGAACAACTTGTCTCGCCCTTGTCTGCGGCGCTTGATTCAATTTTTTTTCAAATTTAGGTGTAATTTTGAACTGAAACATCAACTACTATTACATAAACTTGGTCTCAAAATGAAAAATCTCATACAGCATCATCAAATCAAACTTCCCCCTCCCCTCTGCTGAAGTCATGAGCCCTAGCACGGCGTTTCTGCCTAAATGAGCCAGACTTCCAGGTAATTGAAGCCACTGGTCCTTATAAGTACGCGTGAAATTCCGCTGCTCACTCTCAAGTACCTCTATTGACTTCAACTTGATCGGCTTGATAACCCGTATCCCAGAAGAGGTCCACTACATGACTCGAAAACTTCGACAAGAATACCAGAATTAGTGGTTTAGAGCGCCCTGAACACGCTGTGAATCATTTTATGGGCTTCCGAAGCCACCTGATTACAGTGACAGTCGAAACTGTGGTCACCTTGAATGACCAAAGGTCCGGTTGCCATGGATCTATTTCGTTGGAACCCATGCTGGCACTCGGAGATGATGTAGTACCGCTCTAACCAGAGACTGCTTTACATACCCTGTGAAGATTTGGAAAACCATGTTGTTGTCGCTGTAGGTCTGTGACAGTACATATCCTCTGGTTCCGAGCCAGATTTACTCTGCTCCCTCGCGCGCTTGTGCGGAGCGAGGGTATAGACAGCGAGAAATTGTGGGGAGAAGGAGACGCAGCGTACGCACGCAGACGCACGCGACGAACAGAAATAAATCACACTCGCAAACAAAGGATATGGTTCACGTTTTCGTTCTAGTCTGACCTATGGACCAGGCGGCTGGCCGCGCGGGGTTGGCGGCCTCACTGGAGAATGGAGTTTCGCTTCGCGCGGGGTGATCTACCGTCGCAGCCCCGTCCATTCATCAGACTAAAATGATTGCGCGCACTCTAAATGACCCGTGCTTGAAATTCCCTAAATGGCTGCGGGGGTTTCAAAGAAAAAACGGCATTCTCATTGCTTCACAAAAAGGTAAAAGAGTTTTTAGGGAGTCATTAGGGAGATTTCGGGATGCTCCGGAAAATTTTTCGGGTTCGGCTCCAAACTTCCAACTGGGGGTTATTTAGGACGCTGAATCCAAATCTGGGGTCTATTCTTTGCTAGACTTAGGTTTGCTGTCGGTTACGATATGCATAATGCTTTTTAACTGGCGTTACTTACCTTCACATTTCAAAAATCGAAAAATGGACCTCAAATTCGTGTTCAGCGTACCAAATAACACCCACAGAGAAATTTCGAGGGTAATCTGAGACTATACCCGAGCTACAATTCACCCACAGCTACATACCGTAATCCGAAGAAAACCGATAAACCGACCACAGATTTGTGTTAGGCAGCCCAAATAACCCCCATTAAGAAGTTTCAAGACGATTTCTTCTTCTTCTTCTTTGCAGCCACATAGAGGGTTTTGTCATAGGCGGAGGAACTGGGCGACCAGTAGTGGATTCGTCCATAGGTCCATTGGTGTCAGCGTGGTAGGTCTCTCCGGACAGTTGAATAAATGTGCGGTATTATCATAGCCGACGATACCGCACATTACGAAGAGATACGAAGACGATTTCATCGTGGCTTTCTCGAAATCGTCAAAAGTCGCGTTTTGCCACAAAAATTTCCCCTATTTTGAAGCTTCAGAGCAAATCAGACGGAATTTTTCGAATATCGGAAAATGGGCCTCAGATTCGTATTCGGCGTCCAGAACAACCCCAAGAAAAAAGTTTTAGGCTCAACTCGAGACAATTTTTTTGCACACCCTAAAAGTAGCCATTCTTGTATATTTTTTCTCTTCGCAAGGCCATGGAAATGCCCACTTTTTGGAATCTCTATTGCATTAAAGGCAGCGGTCACGATGAAAAACGTTTTCGAAAAAACTACAAAAATCAGCTTAGATATAAAACAGCTCAAAAACTATGAAGGTAGCGCGGTGAAAAACGGGCTAGAATTAGAGTTTCTAGGGCCCAAAGAAGCCAGTTCGTGCACACGTGCGCAGCGATGACGAAAAAGATCGCAGTCTCATGCCGAGCAGTCAAATATCATCGACATTCAGAGGACGAAATAAATGCAAATTTAACGAATAAAAACAGTTGAACAATGAAAGCAAGCACTTCGGTCAATGTTTTTGACTATATGTGTACATAAATCCGAAAGTTCATTGATTGAAATTCAATTTCAAGCCAGCTGATGTTCTTGATATTAGAGATCATCGATGCCGATGATGGGGGTGGACTCGTCCACCATCTAAAGACAAGAAAGTTCAGGCTTCGAATTTGGACCAGAACAGCTATTTTTCGCGATTTCTTCTTATAGGTTCTACTGCTCTATACCCAGAAAAGGGTTTAGAGAGGAAAAGAAGACGAGCATATTTGAGCGCGATCCCTGCCTTTAAAGGCATCGTACACGATGAAAACCATACTTGGGTTTTTGATGTTTTCGTGTTGTACTATCCCTATAGTGACTAACGGTAGCAAAACGCCCCCTCAAAAACGTCAACTTTTTGAGAAAAACCCATTTTTAGAAAGTTCATAGCAAATTTGAATCTCGCGCCGGATTCAACTTGGGATAGTTGCGCAGAGAATGCAAGGAACAGTTTTAAGCTTCGTTCCTTGGCGCAGCGTTGGAAGCAATTCACCAAGGATGCCGCTCAACTACGACTTCAGCTGAATTAAAATGGGCTACCCACCTGCTGCGTCCAGTGCTGCCGGCTGCTTTCGATCGATGCCGAATTCGAAATTGACTCGCGTGCGTATTGCGCCCTACGGCGCGTCAAAGCACGGCCGCCGCCAGCAACCAGGAGCTTTCTTCCTTGTAACAACGGATCGACCCCAAGGCCGGCCCCCAAACCCAGGAAGCCAATTTGAGGTAAGCGAATCTTCAATCAGAGACGGTTTTGTAACTCCAAACTTTCTGAGTGACATTGTCATGGCCCACTAGTCCGAATGAACGCATAAACCCAAATTCGGTTTTCATCGTGGACGATGCCTTTAAGGGGATTAGGAAAACGAGTTATCAATGCAGTGTCCCATACCTATAAATATCAAAACATGGTTTTGTAAGAGCCCTCGGGGAATGTAGGCTAAGCACTAGTACGTGGTCCATTATTCTTTTCTTCAGCACCTTTTCAAACAACCTAGCGAAAATCGAGGTGATACGAATGGGTCGAGAATCTTTAGGGTTAGTAGAGTAGATAGTTTCTTCATAAGAATAGGAGTTACAAATGAAGTATGCCACCGGCTTCGAACATCAGCCCTCATGAACTCAGGTTAAATACATGGGTGAGCGGGATCACCTTTTCTATGAACTGCAGAGGGATATGGTCCGGTGTATCTGATAGTGTGAACGAATCCGGCCTTTTAGTGAAGAGCTCAGATAGTTCCACTGGATAACGTGAAAACTTCAGGTTGTCCGTGTTACTGTGGTGAACTAACGATTTGCGCGTAGAATTCGGTGTGTCGCGTCCGTGGTTGCACACCATGTCATTTATTCGACGCCATGTCCCATGTGCGCTGTGTCTGCGAGGCTTAAACCGGCACTATGGCCCGATGGACATGGCCACGCCCATTTTACTGTGCCGCACTAAATTTGAGCACCTACTCGGGGTTTCCCTCCCCTGCCAAAATCAGGAGAGTCATTGCGGCACGGAAAAATGGGCGTGGCCAAGTGCGATACAACAGTGCCCGCCACCCCTTCCCACATAGCACCCAGTGATTTATATGATTGTTTGGTTTCCTAGGGTAGGTCTGGTTTGATGCCGAAATCGATCGAGGTCGGTATCACACCGGAACTTTTCTTGAAAAAAAAAACATGAGAATTACGAAACCAAACAATCATAAAAATTATTTGAATGAAAAAAAACAAAATCAGAGGTGAATCCCAAAAATGAACGAGAATATGAAAATTTACATACCATCGGGAATTTTTTCTGCCCTAGAAGTTGTTCCGACGGCATCTGGAAGGAAAAAATAGCGTGCATGTAGATATAACGGTTTGAAGAAGTTACAAATACGAGAAAGTCGAAGTCAGCGGCTAGGAAATTGTCTTAAGACTGCGTGGAATGAGGTGGTGGAGTCGTTCAATTCAAAGATGTATGTGGCTGCTTTTGGGCGACCGGTATCGAGCTGGTGGACTGCCGGTGCGCCCCGAAGCCACCCATTCTAGAACAAACAGCGCCGCGGATCGGCCGTTTGATCTGCCCACTATCAACTGTGCCGCGGATCAGCCGTCAAGCGCCGCGGACCGTCCGGAAAGCTCATCTGCCGCCGCGGACGAGCCGTGAGTTTCTCTGAGTACCCCGAACCTAAACCTTATCCAGTCACAGTTTCATGGGTAAATCTCGTTTACAAAGAAAGTTATAACATTTCTAATAAGGGAAAGATTGTTCAAAAAAATTTATTGGTACTAAAAAAGTAGGTCCCAAAATGTTGCAAATGTCCTAAAAATCATTTCTGTATAGATGGGAAATTAACTATTTTCGACCTCCCCACCCCCCCCCCCCCGGTCACCCTGCCCAAAATAGTTGCGGCGGGAGGGGCTGAGGGAGACGTTGCTGGAGGGGGGGGGGGGTCCGAACACTATCGGAACTCCTTACACCTCGTGCCGTACCCTGTGCCCATTTTTGGAAATCTCCTGCAAAGCTCTGACAAGGGAACCACAATAAGTCATAGTGACCATTCCAAATGAAAATAAGTCATAGTGACCATTCCAAATGAAATGCACTGTTCTAGAACCATTTTCGGACGTAAAGTCCGAATATGCCCATCGCTACTGTCTGCACTCACTCTGAAAAAGTAAAGAGCGTTTTTAAAGCTTCGCGGCTAGATAAGGGTACCCCCATGGACATTTCAGGGTGTTTTTAAATTTTTTCCGGATTCTGCTAAAAACATGTATGTAGGGGTAATCTGGGGGTGCTGATCACGAATCTGGGGTTTGCTTGCCCAAATTTCAAGGTTTACTGTAGGTCACGGTAGGTAACACGCCATCTAGGAGGCGAAACTTACCTCAATATTCCGATAATCGACAAATGAACATCGAATTCGTATTCAGCACCCCAAATAACCCCCGCATAGAAACTTTGAGACAAATCTGAGACTTTGACCAAACTACCGTATCTTCTTCTTTTTCTTTAGCGTTTGTCCCGCTTCCTTGCAAGGTCCGCATGAATGGTTCGTTGGCGCCACTTTTCTCGATCGTGCGCCTGATCGGGATGTAAGCCAGCAGCCTTCAGATCGTTGTGCAATGTGTCCAGCCAGCGCTGCTTCGGACGTCCTTTTGGTCTCCTGCCATGGACTTCTAAATCAAGAGCGATCTTTCGAACGGAATCGTCTTTGCCACGCAGAACATGACCATACCATCTCAATCTTGATCCTTGTAGCGTTTCAGCAATGGGAGCAACACCAAATCGCTTCCGGATGTCTTCATTGGAAACATGATCGAGACGCGTGCTGCCGGCGCTCCATCGCAGCATTTTCGTTTCCATGACACTTAGACGACGTTCTGCCTCCTTGGTCGCTGGCCAGCACTCAGCTCCATAGAGTGCAACAGGTCGTATTACAGACCTGTACACTTTGGACTTCAGGTGATCAGGAATCTTCTCATCGCGTAAAACACCGGTCGTTGAGCGCCACTCAGACCAAGCAGCATTGATACGGGCAGTTATCTCATAAACAATGCCGCCGTCAGCAGTAATTGTCTATCCAAGATACTTGAAAGTGTCCGTACGCGGTAGATTCGTGCCATTTATTCTTATACTGCCAAGTTCATTTGCGTCGGTTGTCAAATATTCGGTCTTCCTGACGTTTAGTCGAGGGCCGATCTGCGCAAGACGATCACTCCAGGCCTGTGCTTGTTGCTCGAGATCGTTTTTGTCCTCGGAAACCAGCATCACATCATCCGCATACAGCAACGTACACGGTGCCGGCTTCTGCAGGTCGTTCGTGACTGCATCCATAACAATGACAAACAACAGTGGGGATAGGGCCGAGCCTTGGTGCACACCCACTGAAATCGGAAATTCTTTCGACGTGCCAGCGGCAGCTCGTATGCGGCTCCTTGCGTCGTTGTAGAGAGCTCGCACCCACTCAATGAGTTCTTCAGGCACAGAATGCACTCACAGGTCAAACCGGATAACCTCATGCGGAACACGATCGAAGGCCTTCTCCAAATCGATGAAAGCAAAATGAAGCGGTTTCTTCTTCTCCCGATGCTTCTCAGCCAGGAGTTTTGCGGCGTGTATGGCATCGGTGGTGCCACAAGAGGAAACAAAGCCACACTGGCTACTGGACAGCTTCACAATGTCTCGAATGCGACCATCGATTATTCGCTCGAATATCTTCATGCTATGAGAGAGTAGTCGTATAGGCCGGTAATTGACACAGTCGGCAGGGCTGCCTTTCTTTCTCCAGATTGGAATAGTTGTGCTATGTTGCCAGTCCGCCGGGATTTTCATATCTGCGACGACCTGGTTGAAGAACTTTGTCAGCCAGACTGCTGAATTCCAGTGTTTCGATTTCCACAGCTCGGCCGCGATATCATCAGGCCCAGTCGCCTTACCAGGTCTCTTCCGCTTCAGCGCCGCTTTCACTTCATCAACTGTGATACGCTGTACCGGACCATAGCAAGGCGCAGCTTGGGGGATGGGAGGATGATCAAATTCTTCCGTACATATTCTCTCAAAGTAGTAGCTCCACCGTTCCAATACTTTCTTGTGATCCGTCAGCAGATCTCCACGCTCATCATTAAAGCCATGAAACTTTTCAATGTCTTCCGCTTAGTGTCGGAATTAGCAAGACGATAAACCAGGCGCTCGCCATCCCTCGTGTCCATCTTCCTAATGACTTCATCATGGTGAGCGGCTTTCGCGACGGCTACAGCTCGCTTGGCATCTCTTCTACCATCACGATACTTCTGCCAGTTCTCGGTTGTCTTTTGGTCCAGGAAGGCGTGGTAGAGACGCTTCTTCTCTCGCACCTTCTCCTTGACATCGTCCGTCCACGACCATGACTGCTTATCTATCTTACGACGACCAGGTCTTGTTACGTCCAGACCAGATCGTGCCTTCTCTGCGATGGCCGCAGTTGCGTTTTGCCATGTTTCATTGACTGTGGTAACAAGGGTGAGCTGAATTTGCGGAACAAAGGTAAGCTCCTGTTCTTTCAGTCGCCACCACTTGATACGAGCTGGCCCACAGCGTTCGTCATGCCTTTGCTTCGGTGGGGCAATCTATCGTACCTTATACCCACCGTAATCTATCGTAAGGTGGTAAAAATCGATAAACTGACATCAGATTCGTGTTCAGCACTTCAAATAACACCCAGAGAAATAATTTGAGCTTTATCCATAGTAGCACTCCGGAAATCGTCAAAAGTCGCGATTTGCTATCAAATTCTCCCTCGATGGGAATCTGTGCACGAATACAGAAAAAACTAAAAACGCTACGAGAGCCCTTTAAAGGCACAGGACACCCAAGAAATTATTTTTCAGATTCCAAGCTTATCTTGGAGAGAGCCGCTCTCCGATCACGATGGTATTTCTGAAATCGTCTAAGATCCCCTACGAAGGGAGATATGGGTCCTTGAAAATGCCTGTGATTTTGGGGCAATAATTTTGGTGGACCAGTTGTCTCAGGCCTGTATTTCTCTTGATTTGCAGTCGCGGAACGAGAACAAAATAGTATAAGGAGATAGGTCGGAAAGAGAGTGAAGAACGATGTTTCGGTTGAAAGTCATCCATCCATCTAGCCGCTATTGAGATAGAAAATCAGGAAGGGGGCCGGGCCTGTGGTGGTGGCTGGAGGGGGTCGGGCCCGTGGTGGTCGCTTATATCTCGCTTATTTGGATGATTTGAGATCTCGCATTTGGCACGTGTTATACAGGAGGGGTCTTCGACACAATTCCACGAAAATCTCAAAATTCATATCTGAGGGTGTACTGTGCCTTTAAAGGCAGTGTTCACGATAAAAGTCGGTTTTCTGTTCTTCCGCCTATCTTGAAAACGGTCCCATGCTGATTTCAATGATGTCTCTCGAATCGTACAAGACCCCCTGGAAACGGAGTTATAGCCCCTCAAAATTCAGCTAGGGAAGTATTGTGAACGAGTTGTCCGAGGCTTGTAACTCCCGTTTTTTTGCAGCCGATGTGTGTGAGCTGACCTGAGCAAAGAGAGACGTTAAGAATAAAGGGAAGAACGGGGTTTTTGATCGGAAACCATCGCTCATTTAACCACGAATTCAGGGAAAGCGTTATAGGACGTGGGCGGAGTGGCCCAACGGGTTGGCTGGCCCACGAGATTTTCACCCACTTACCGGCCGTTTTTCGTCGCACTTGCGTTCTTAATCTTCTTAGAGGGACCCAAAGCTTACGTTTCAGCCAATTAAACGTGCAACTTTTTCCTCGTGAACACTGCCTTTAATTGGTATAAATAAACGCCCAACCGAAAATCCGTCCAAGTCCAAAACGCTGTTAGTCTGCGCAAAGTTTGGAAAATGTTCCTTCACCGAAACTTTGCTTAATGGGGTAGTTTTGGGCTCTGAACAAGATTATGAGGTCCGTTTCTGAATTTTCGTAAAAATAATGCGCTTTTTGGAGAGTACAATAGGTACGAAAATCAGAGAAAAAATGCCTATAACATTTTTCAGAGTGGGCCTAGGCAGCTGCGATGGGCATATTCGGACTTTTGCTCCGAAAATGGTTCTAGAAAAGTACATTTCATTTAGAATGGTCACTATGACTTATTGTGGTTCCCTTTTGAGGCATTTGGCGAACTCTGAGTATGGAATATTGGAGCGCTGTCTTCCCCTAGAACATATTAAAGTTGCATCTCGAAACTCCATCTTAAAGGCAGCATACACGCTCGCAAGCATAGTCGAGATAACAGCATAGATAGGTCCGCACGGCCCGTACTATGTCGTCAACGACGTTTGAAGCGCTGAAAACTGTCCAGGATGACAGTATTTGACAATGTTTGAGCAATCTTGCCTTCCACGCCCGTATTTTCACACCCCTTCGAGTAACAGAATGAGAATCGATACTTGTGAAAACGTGTGATAATTGAGAGTGATAGCACTATCCAATGGGAGGGCAGTAGAGAAAAACTCGATTTACCTCAATATAACATGTTTGTGCACTGATAAAATCCTCCAGTTCAAGAGGTCAGCCAAAGCAGAGCGGCATTCTCGAAAGTGGACGAGAGTCAATAGGTATGCAGACATGTTATACTCAAGTAAACCAAGCTATTTCTCTCGTGCACTCCCATTTGATAGTGCTATCACTCTCAATTATCACACGTTTTCACAAGTATCGATTCTCATTCTGTTACTCGGAGGGGTGTGAAAATACGGGCGTGGAAGGGAAGATTGCTCAAACATTGTCAAATAATGTCATCCTGGACAGTTTTCAGCGCTTCAAACGTCGTTGACGACATAGTACGGGCCGTGCGGACATATCTATGCTGTTATCTCGACTATGCTTGCGAGCGTGTATGCTGCCTTTAAGTGTGCAACACTCCCTTGTTAGTGTTTATTGTAAGCAGAATACTGAAGATAAGAAAGGCACAAATTTAAAAAAATTCTCTCGAAAATTTCAACTCTTCAAATTGACGAAAAACTCTCATCGAGGGAAGGGCGCAACAATTTTGGATTTTTTTGTGAAAAGTTCCGGTCACCATGAGGGAGGACGTAATTCCTTCGATGTAGGGGACAACGATTTGCCTGACTCTGCGTTCGACTTACCTTTGTGCTTCTGCTCAGCCTCATTCGGAGACAGCTTTCCGCAGCATTGATAACGCTGAAAGAGCACGGCGAACTGACAAGAGAACCCATCTGGACAGGTGCGATTGGAGTAGAATGGGTCACATTCGACCACCTTCTCATCGATGACGAATGCGTACTCTAGTGGTGGACAGCCCTCTGCAAATGGCAGCTGGATTCGCAGTCTGGGAAGGCGAATTCCTTCCATAAAGAAGACGCTGAGCTCTTTCCTTCCCTCATTTACTTCTGCCAAGTTCACGATTGCCTCTGATGCCATCAGTGATTGCCCCACTGGTCGAAGTTGTATGGCTCGTTGGATATAAGCTCTGGTACATCCCTAGTGGGCTGTTGATTTCGATTATCGCCAGCAGCGGAGCGGTGGGCCTCGGTGAAATATAACTAGTGATAAGGAGGTTTCGACGAAAAAGCCACCGCTCCGCGCTGTGATAACCGAAAACATGAGTTCACTTAGAATGAAACAGAGTCTACATACTGTGCTTATCTGGGCTAAATTCCGGTCCGCAATTGCGTCTCGACACGCTTTGCGGCCGCACGCGCTGTTGTCAGTCGAGTTTCCAGCGCCAAAGCCGACTCGATATGGCTTTTTTATACAGTTTTCTCCAATTTCGTTTACTTTCCAGTTGCTTAAACCCACCTAGAGTCAACAGATCGGCGGGTGCGGCGCTGGAAACTCTTCCGACTGGAATGCGCGCGGCCGCAAAGCGTGTCGAGACGCAATTGCGGACCGGAATTTGGCCCAGAAACACAGAATATATGTTTTCTCTTGTTTCGAGGATGGGGAAGGTTGCTCTTTAAATTGAGAAGTGAACTTATCCATCGTTGTTTCATTAACGCACGCAGAAAGCCAAAAAAAACTCCAGAACTTGTGAATCACATTGGTCGTGATTAGCGTTTTCTGAAACTGTAAAGGCTTATTCATAGCTGGTCGCTTCGACTTCAGGACCAGCAAAACTGCCGCGATTCGAAATCGCTGGACGAAGCGATTTCAAATCGCTTCGTCCACTGATTTCGAGTCGTTCGGGCGGTCGCAGTTTTGCGTGAAAAATACGGACACTTGAGGACAACGCCGCAGGAATTACAAAAAACATTTTTTTCTCGGTTTTCGCTGATTCCTCCTAATTTTTTTGTGACTTCGGTGCCTTAATCTTCTAAATAAATTAGTCTTGCCTAGTTTTCCAACACAAACATGGTTTCAAAAGACGACGGGATGGAATTGTACTGTAAAAAAATACTCGTTTTTCCCTGTCACATGCCGTCTTTTATGTGGGTGAGCTCTGACGTCCGCAATTTGGCGCCGAATACATCACGTCCTGACGAAAGATTGCGGGCTAGTCGCCTCGAATAGACGAATCGCTTCCATGATGGAAGCAACGCGACTAGTCGAAGCGACCTAACAAAATCGAGTAGGTCGCTTCGACTAGCTATCAAATACCCCAGCCGCTCGGCGATCGTTACTGAAACTGCAAACTGTTCCAACCCGTCGCGACTCAGTGCAAGATCTGTTGTCGCGACGGGTTTTGTACCTGTTGGCAGTGCCGCGACTAGTCGAAGCGACCAGCTATGAAGGAGCCTTAAGGCCTCCTTCACAGTTCCATCGCCGATCGATGCGATATCATGCTTTGAGTGAGAATAGACGTGCGACGCAATCACGATCAATACCTATGATTATCATGCTGTCACATCACATTTCAATGAAACTCTGAACTGGGCCTAAGGGTCTGAGCAGAGTTGCATCGCGGCGCGATCCTGTGATGAGCTGCCATATTCATAAATCGCGGCGGGCTATCAATACGGCAACACATCATAAGGTCGCGCCACACCGAGATGTAACTCTGCTCAGCCCCTGACTTTGGGAGAAGTGAATGATGAAGAGAGCTAAATATGCCAGAACTTGTATCCATGAGTGAATAACCCGCGGGGTAAGTGTAAATGTCACTCGAAATCTCTGCTTTTCCTGTGCTCCACTATCCTTATCGGAGCCAAATTCCGGTCAGCATTTGCGGACAGCCGCTGTTGCATCATGGAAGACGATGATAATCACTATGTAACAAATTTTCACTTTTGTTCATGGGTTGAAATTGTATTTTCCTAACCTGTTAGGTCTAGAACAGAAAGGAAATCGCTGTTATTCCAGAAAAACTTTGCTTCTGTGAACGGAACAATTTTATTTGGAAAACCGCGTGTTTATGTACCAAAACTTTTGTTCCTTCTAAGTGTTACCAGCGGCGTCGACCGGTTGACGCCGGCCTCTGCCGCTGGGGTCCGGCTGCGCCTGCCTATTTCGATTTATTTCCATTTCTTTCATGATAAGGACAACCGCTGTTTGAAATTCACTAAAAGTTTCCATGACCAACCGACACCCTTCTACTTTTAGTGAAAAATGAAGTGGAATGGTGTTTGTGTTCCATGAGGCCCCGGTCATAGTTGGATGAGCCGACGTCTCCAGCCCGGTCGATACACACAGAATGCATTGGAAATGGGATGCAAAAATCACTCGGTGTACCCCCCCCGCACCCCCCAACACCCCACAACACCCACCCGGTCGATACGTATGAACAACATGGTGAGGTGAAGCTGAGAAAATCACTCGATGTATCCGACGCGGTCGATATCCATGCAATACGTGGATGACGGCGGATTAGAAAATCACTGGGTGGGCGGGCCGATGATAAAACATTGCGTATCACTAGAAAGCTAACCTTACTGCTACCTCCGTTCCTTCACTTTACTCTCCTTCACTATTTCTCCGAACAGGTGCAATCCTGTTGGCCACGTAATCATCGTCATATCTAGTTGGATACACCGAGTGATTTTCTCAACCTCACTCCATCATTTTAAACATACGTATCGACCGGGTGGGTGTTGGGGGGTGTTGGGGGTGCGGGGAGTGTTGGGGGGAGTCGGTGGGTTACAGATGCAAATAGCACCAACTCTGACCGGGGCCTGATTGCGAATTTTGATTAAAAGCAGAAAAGCGATAAGAATCGTTTTTCTGCTTTTTCGCCTATCTTGAAGACGGTCCCATGCTGATTCCACTGATGTTTTTGGAATCGTACAAGACCTTCTAGGAACGGAGTTATGGTCCCTCGATACTTGAGCTAGGGAAGCATGGTGGACGAGTTGTCCGAGGCTTGTAACTTCCGTCTTTTGCAGCTGATGTATGCGAGCTGACCTGAGTAAAGAGAGAAGTTGATATTCAAGGGAAGAACGGGGCTATTGATCGGAAACCATCGCTCGTCTCACAGTCTCGAGCATGCATTTGTTCACGTCTGTGGGCGTGGAAAGAGCATCTGGGTGTGACGAGCTGACGGGTGTCCAACTTTGGCGCCGTAGGGGACCGTTCCGAGCTCAATTTTCTTAGTTTTTTCAACGTTAGGGTTGCGTTAGGCCCAGCAGCTGCCGATCTCCACCAAAAAATCAGACATGGTTTTTATCGTGGACACTGCCTTTAACTCTTACTAGCGAGACCTAGCGAAGTTTTCGCTCAAAAAAATTTTCACGTCCGCTAGCTTCCTGAGGCAGATTATTCTGACAAAACGGTGTTGACTGCCTTCCGTATATCCGAAAGTTGCTGTCCGTATGGACTCTCCTGAGCAGAACTGGCTGCCGGACATTTATAGCAGGGCGTAGGGTATAAAAAACGTGGCATAAAAAAAGCAAAACATGAGAAGCCAGCGGTAGATCGTCGGTTGTTACCGGCATCTTATTTACGACCCCTTCCGTCTGTCATGTACCCAAGCTATTATTCTCGCTTTACCATCCCTGTCATGTTAGGAAAAAAGCACTCGCATTTTAGATGTGGTTTCCCTTGTTGACCAGCAGCATGCCTTTGTTCTCAATAAATGAAATATGACCGTTTATGTTTACTTTTTTGTGAAGCAGATTTTGATAAGCTCAGACTTTCAACATATTGTGGTGAGCGCGAAGCGCTTACCAGATTTGGCTTTGATTCGTCTTCGCGCAACCCCCTGATCTCAGTATCAGGGTCCAGAGTAAACGTAAGAAGACCGTTCTTTTTGCATTTGATATACTTTAGAAAGCTAGAGAGAGACCTTTTTTATAAATATACAGTCTAACATCATATTACATATGGTTTCAAATATATCACACTCTAAGCTATCATCGAAAGAATACCGGTATGGAGCTTCGGGGGTCGGACCTGCTCCGCGCGCGGCCCAGCTAATCACTATAATTTCAGCCCCATCGCAACACTCACTAGCGAAACGAATGAGGAATCAATAAGTGCCAATGGGAATACAACTACTTACATTGAAACAATGAAAACAAGTAATTGCAAAGGGAAATTAACATTATTGTTTAAAACCGCATGATCGTCGAGCTGTACGTGTTGCGTTCATTCACGGGGTAACGCCCCAATATTACGCCATTTTTCCATTTTCTTCGCTATTTAGGGCTGCGGATGATTCAAGTATTAGGCCGGAATCATACTTCCCGTGACCAGCGACGGCGACTGTGCACATCAGGTATATCGATTTTCGGTCGATATGGATGGTAAATATTGCGTCGCGTCGCTCGTCGTTGGAAGTATGATCCCGGCCTTAGTGGCAATATTCCTGCGATTTCTTTGGGTGCAAAGCTAGTTGGTGAAAGCCACTAACGTTTCAGTCATAAAAATGAAACATGAGAGATTTAGCCTCCACGCAGGGGATTTCCGTTCAAACTGATTTTCACCGCCCGAAATACCCGATACACGATAGATTTAGCCTCCACGCAGGGGATTTCCTCCCCTGAGCGACGGTGCAGCCGCAGGCTGCACCGTCCACATAAGGTTCGAACTGATTTCCACCCCCGAAATACCCGATACACGATAGATTTAGCCTCCACGCAGGGGATTTCCTCCCCTGAGCGGCGGTGCAGCCGCAGGCTGCACCGTCCACACAGGGTTCAAACTGATTTCCACCCCCGAAATACCCGATACACGATAGATTTAGCCTCCACTCAGGGGATTTCCTCCCTGAGCGGCGGTGCAGCCGCAGGCTGCACCGTCCACACAGGGTTCAAACAGATTTCCACCCCGAAATACCCGATACACGATAGATTTAGCCTCCACGCAGAGATTTCCTCCCCTGAGCGACGGTGCAGCCGCAGGCTGCACCGTCCACACAGGGTTCAAACTGATTTCCACCCCGAAATACCCGATACACGATAGATTTAGCCTCCACGCAGGGATTTCCTCCCTGAGCGACGGTGCAGCCGCAGGCTGCACCGTCCACACAGGGTTCAAACTGATTTCCACCCCGAAATACCCGATACACGATAGATTTAGCCTCCACGCAGGATTTCCTCCCTGAGCGACGGTGCAGCCGCAGGCTGCACCGTCCACACAGGGTTCAAACTGATTTCCACCCCGAAATACCCGATACACGATAGATTTAGCCTCCACGCAGGGATTTCCTCCCTGAGCGGCGGTGCAGCCGCAGGCTGCACCGTCCACACAGGGTTCAAACTGATTTCCACCGCCCGAAATACCCGATACACGATAGGTTTAGCCTCCACGCAGGGGATTTCCTCCCCTGAGCGGCGGCGCAGCAGCAGGCTGCACCGTCCACACAGGGTTCAAACTGATTTCCACCCCCGAAATACCCGATACACGATAGATTTAGCCTCCACGCAGGGGATTTCCTCCCCTGAGCGGCGGTGCAGCCGCAGGCTGCACCGTCCACACAGGGTTCAAACTGATTTCCACCCCCGAAATACCCGATACACGATAGATTTAGCCTCCACGCAGGGGATTTCCTCCCCTGAGCGGCGGTGCAGCCGCAGGCTGCACCGTCCACACAGGGTTCAAACTGATTTCCACCCCCGAAATACCCGATACACGATAGATTTAGCCTCCACGCAGGGGATTTCCTCCCCTGAGCGGCGGTGCAGCCGCAGGCTGCACCGTCCACACAGGGTTCAAACTGATTTCCACCGCCCGAAATACCCGATACACGATAGATTTAGCCTCCACGCAGGGGATTTCCTCCCCTGAGCGACGGTGCAGCCGCAGGCTGCACCGTCCACATAAGGTTCGAACTGATTTCCACCCCCGAAATACCCGATACACGATAGATTTAGCCTCCACGCAGGGGGTTTCCTCCCCTGAGCGGCGGTGCAGCCGCAGGCTGCACCGTCCACACAGGGTTCAAACTGATTTCCACCCCCGAAATACCCGATACACGATAGATTTAGCCTCCACGCAGGGGATTTCCTCCCCTGAGCGGCGCACCGTCCACACAGGGTTCAAACTGATTTCCACCCCCGAAATACCCGATACACGATAGATTTAGCCTCCACGCAGGGGATTTCCTCCCCTGAGCGGCGGTGCAGCCGCAGGCTGCACCGTCCACACAGGGTTCAAACTGATTTCCACCCCCGAAATACCCGATGCACGATAGATTTAGCCTCCACGCAGGGGATTTCCTCCCCTGAGCGGCGGTGCAGCCGCAGGCTGCACCGTCCACACAGGGTTCAAACTGATTTCCACCCCCGAAATACCCGATACACGATAGATTTAGCCTCCACGCAGGGGATTTCCTCCCCTGAGCGGCGGTGCAGCCGCAGGCTGCACCGTCCACACAGGGTTCAAACAGTTTTCCACCCCCGAAATACCCGATACACGATAGATTTAGCCTCCACGCAGGGGATTTCCTCCCCTGAGCGACGATGCAGCCGCAGGCTGCTCCGCCCGCATAAGGTTCGAACTGATTTCCACCCCCGAAATACCCGATACACGATAGATTTAGCCTCCACGCAGGGGATTTCCTCCCCTGAGCGGCGGTGCAGCCGCAGGCTGCACCGTCCACACAGGGTTCAAACTGATTCCCACCCCCGAAATACCCGATGCACGATAGATTTAGCCTCCACGCAGGGGATTTCCTCCCCTGAGCGGCGGTGCAGCCGCAGGCTGCACCGTCCACATAAGGTTCGAACTGATTTCCACCCCCGAAATACCCGATACACGATAGATTCAGCCTCCACGCAGGGGATTTCCTCCCCTGAGCGGCGGTGCAGCCGCAGGCTGCACCGTTCACACAGGGTTCAAACTGATTTCCACCCCCGAAATACCCGATACACGATAGATTTAGCCTCCACGCAGGGGATTTCCTCCCCTGAGCGGCGGTGCAGCCGCAGGCTGCACCGTCCACACAGGGTTCAAACAGATTTCCACCCCCGAAATACCCGATACACGCTAGATTTAGCCTAAACGCAGGGGATTTCCTCCCCTGAGCGACGGTGCAGCCGCAGGCTGCACGGTCCACATAGGATTCAGACTGATTTCCAACCCCGAAATACCCGATACACGATAGATTTAGCCTCCACGCAGGGATTTCCTTCCCTGAACGACTGTGCAGCCGCAGGCTACGCGGTCCACACAGGATTCAGACTGATTTCCAACCCCGAAATACCCGATACACGATAGATTTAGCCTCCACGCAGGGATTTCCTTCCCTGAGCGACGGTGCAGCCGCAGGCTGCACCGTCCACAAAGGGTTCTAACTGATTTCCACCCCCGAAATACCCGATACACGATAGATTCAGCCTCCACGCAGAGATTTCCTCCCCTGAGCGGCGGTGCAGCCGCAGGCTGCACCGTCCACACAGGGTTCAAACTGATTTCCACCCCGAAATACCCGATACACGATAGATTTAGCCTCCACGCAGGGATTTCCTCCCTGAGCGGCGGTGCAGCCGCAGGCTGCACCGTCCACACAGGGTTCAAACTGATTTCCACCCCGAAATACCCGATGCGATAGATTTAGCCTCCACGCAGAGATTTCCTCCCTGAGCGGCGGTGCAGCCGCAGGCTGCACCGTCCACACAGGGTTCAAACTGATTTCCACCGCCCGAAATACCCGATACACGATAGATTTAGCCTCCACGCAGATTTCCTCCCCTGAGCGGCGGTGCAGCCGCAGGCTGCACCGTCTACACAGGGTTCAAACTGATTTCCACCCCGAAATACCCGATACACGATAGATTTAGCCTCCACGCAGGATTTCCTCCCCTGAGCGGCGGTGCAGCCGCAGGCTGCACCGTCCACACAGGGTTCAAACTGATTTCCACCCCGAAATACCCGATACACGATAGATTTAGCCTCCACGCAGGGATTTCCTCCCCTGAGCGGCGGTGCGGCCGCAGGCTGCACCGTCCACACAGGGTTCAAACTGATTTCCACCCCGAAATACCCGATGCACGATAGATTTAGCCTCCACGCAGGGATTTCCTCCCCTGAGCGACGGTGCGGCCGCAGGCTGCACCGTCCACAGGGTTCAAACTGATTTCCACCCCGAAATACCCGATACACGATAGATTTAGCCTCCACGCAGGAGATTTCCTCCCCTGAGCGGCGGTGCAGCCGCAGGCTGCACCGTCCACACAGGGTTCAAACAGATTTCCACCCCGAAATACCCGATGCACGATAGATTTAGCCTCCACGCAGGGATTTCCTCCCCTGAGCGACGGTGCAGCCGCAGGCTGCACCGTCCTGGGTTCAAACTGATTTCCACCCCCGAAATACCCGATACACGATAGATTTAGCCTCCACGCAGATTTCCTCCCTGAGCGGCGGTGCAGCCGCAGGCTGCACCGTCCACAGGGTTCAAACTGATTTCCACCCCGAAATACCCGATACACGATAGATTTAGCCTCCACGCAGAGATTTCCTCCCCTGAGCGGCGGTGCAGCCGCAGGCTGCACCGTCCACACAGGGTTCAAACTGATTTCCACCCCGAAATACCCGATACACGATAGATTTAGCCTCCACGCAGGGATTTCCTCCCTGAGCGGCGGTGCAGCCGCAGGCTGCACCGTCCACACAGGGTTCAAACTGATTTCCACCCCCGAAATACCCGATACACGATAGATTTAGCCTCCACGCAGGGATTTCCTCCCTGAGCGGCGGTGCAGCCGCAGGCTGCACCGTCCACACAGGGTTCAAACTGATTTCCACCCCGAAATACCCGATACACGATAGATTTAGCCTCCACGCAGGATTTCCTCCCTGAGCGACGGTGCAGCCGCAGGCTGCACCGTCCACACAGGGTTCAAACTGATTTCCACTCCCGAAATACCCGATACACGATAGATTTAGCCTCCACGCAAGGGATTCCCTCCCCTGAGCGGAGGTGCAGCCACAGGCTGCACCGTCCACAAAGGGTTCAAACTGATTTCCACCCCCGAAATACCCGATACACGATAGATTTAGCCTCCACGCAGGATTTCCTCCCCTGAGCGGCGGTGCAGCCGCAGGCTGCACCGTCCACATAGGGTTCAAACTGATTTCCCCGCCGGAAATACCCGATACACGATAGATTTAGCCTCCACGCAGGAGATTTCCTCCCCTGAGCGGACGGTGCAGCCTGCTGCACCGTCCCTGAGTTCAAACTGATTTCCACCCCGAAATACCCGATGCACAATAGATTTAGCCTCCACGCAGAGATTTCCTCCCTGAGCGGCGGTGCAGCCGCAGGCTACTGATCCACACAGGGTTCAAACTGATTTCCACCCCGAAATACCCGATACACGATAGATTTAGCCTCCACGCAGGGATTTCCTCCCTGAGCGGCGGTGCGAGCCGCAGGCTGCACCGTCCACAGGGTTCAAACTGATTTCCACCCCCGAAATACCCGATGCACGATAGATTTAGCCTCCACGCAGAGATTTCCTCCCCTGAGCGACGGTGCAGCCGCAGGCTGCACCGTCCACACAGGGTTCAAACTGATTTCCACCCCGAAATACCCGATGCACGATAGATTTAGCCTCCACGCAGGGATTTCCTCCTGAGCGACGGTGCAGCCGCAGGCTGCACCGTCCACACAGGGTTCAAACTGATTTCCACCCCGAAATACCCGATACACGATAGATTTAGCCTCCACGCAGGGGATTTCCTCCCTGAGCGGCGGTGCAGCCGCAGCCTGCACCGTCCACACAATGTTCAAACTGATTTCCACCCCGAAATACCCGATACACGATAGATTTAGCCTCCACGCAGGATTTCCTCCCCTGAGCGACGGTGCAGCCGCAGGCTGCACCGTCCACACAGGGTTCAAACTGATTTCCACCCCGAAATACCCGATACACGATAGATTTAGCCTCCACGCAGAGATTTCCTCCCTGAGCGGCGGTGCAGCCGCAGGCTGCACCGTCCACACAGGGTTCAAACTGATTTCCACCCCGAAATACCCGATACACGATAGATTTAGCCTCCACGCGGGATTTCCTCCCTGAGCGGCGGTGCAGCCGCAGGCTGCACCGTCCACACAGGGTTCAAACTGATTTCCACCCCGAAATACCCGATACACGATAGATTTAGCCTCCACGCAGGGATTTCCTCCCTGAGCGGCGGTGCAGCCGCAGGCTGCACCGTCCACAGGGTTCAAACTGATTTCCACCCCGAAATACCCGATACACGATAGATTTAGCCTCCACGCAGAGATTTCCTCCCTGAGCGACGGTGCAGCCGCAGGCTGCACCGTCCACACAGGGTTCAAACTGATTTCCACCCCGAAATACCCGATACACGATAGATTTAGCCTCCACTCAGGGGATTTCCTCCCCTGAGCGGCGGTGCAGCCGCAGGCTGCACCGTCCACACAGGGTTCAAACTGATTTCCACCCCGAAATACCCGATACACGATAGATTTAGCCTCCACGCAGGATTTCCTCCCTGAGCGACGGTGCAGACACAGGCTGCACCGTCCACACAGGGTTCAAACTGATTTCCACCCCGAAATACCCGATACACGATAGATTTAGCCTCCACGCAGATTTCCTCCCCTGAGCGGCGGTGCAGCCGCAGGCTGCAACCGTCCACACAGGAGTTCAAACTGATTTCCACCCCGAAATACCCGATGCACGATAGATTTAGCCTCCACGCAGGGGATTTCCTCCCTGAGCGACGGTGCAGCCGCAGGCTGCACCGTCCACCACAGGAGTTCAAACTGATTTCCACCCCCGAAATACCCGATACACGATAGATTTAGCCTCCACGCAGGGGATTTCCTCCCCTGAGCGGCGGTGCAGCCCAGGCTGCACCGTCCACACAGGGTTCAAACTGATTTCCACCCCGAAATACCCGATACACGATAGATTTAGCCTCCACGCAGAGATTTCCTCCCCTGAGCGACGGTGCAGCCGCAGGCTGCACCGTCCACACAGGGTTCAAACTGATTTCCACCCCAAAATACCCAATACACGATAGATTCAGCTTCCACGCAAGGGATTTCCTCCCCTGAGCGGCGGGGCAGCCGCAGGCTGCACCGCCCACACAGGGTTCAAACTGATTTCCACCCCGAAATACCCGATGCACGATAGATTTAGCCTCCACGCAGGGGATTTCCTCCCTGAGCGGCGGTGCGGCCGCAGGCTGCACCGTCCACACAGGGTTCAAACTGATTTCCACCCCGAAATACCCGATACACGATAGATTTAGCCTCCAGGCAGGGGATTTCCTCCCCTGAGCGGCGGTGCAGCCGCAGGCTGCACCGTCCACATAGGGTTCAAACTGATTTCCACCCCGAAATACCCGATACACGATAGATTTAGCCTCCACGCAGGGGATTTCCTCCCCTGAGCGGCGGTGCAGCCGCAGGCTGCACCGTCCACACAGGGTTCAAACTGATTTCCACCCCCGAAATACCCGATACACGATAGATTTAGCCTCCACGCAGAAGTTTCCTCCCTGAGCGGCGGTGCAGCCGCAGGCTGCACCGTCCACACAGGGTTCAAACTGATTTCCACCCCGAAATACCCGATACACGATAGATTTAGCCTCCACGCAGGATTTCCTCCCCTGAGCGGCGGTGCAGCCGCAGGCTGCACCGTCCACACAGGGTTCAAACTGATTTCCACCCCGAAATACCCGATACACGATAGATTTAGCCTCCACGCAGAGATTTCCTCCCTGAGCGGCGGTGCAGCCGCAGGCTGCACCGTCCACAGGGTTCAAACTGATTTCCACCCCGAAATACCCGATACACGATAGATTTAGCCTCCACGCAGGGATTTCCTCCCTGAGCGGCGGTTTTGGCCAGTGCAAGGCTGCACCGTCCACACAGGGTTCAAACTGATTTCCACCCCGAAATACCCGATACACGATAGATTTAGCCTCCACGCAGAGATTTCCTCCCTGAGCGGCGGTGCAGCCGCAGGCTGCACCGTCCACAGGGTTCAAACTGATTTCCACCCCGAAATACCCGATACACGATAGATTTAGCCTCCACGCAGGATTTCCTCCCTGAGCGGCGGTGCAGCCGCAGGCTGCACCGTCCACAGGGTTCAAACTGATTTCCACCCCGAAATACCCGATACACGATAGATTTAGCCTCCACGCAGAAGATTTCCTCCCTGAGCGGCGGTGCAGCCGCAGGCTGCACCGTCCACACAGGGTTCAAACTGATTTCCACCCCGAAATACCCGATGCACGATAGATTTAGCCTCCACGCAGGGATTTCCTCCCTGAGCGACGGTGCAGCCGCAGGCTGCACCGTCCACACAGGAGTTCAAACTGATTTCCAACCCCGAAATACCCGATACACGATAGATTTAGCCTCCACGCAGGGATTTCCTTCCCTGAGCGACTGTGCAGCCGCAGGCTACACGGTCCACACAGGATTCAGACTGATTTCCAACCCCGAAATACCCGATACACGATAGATTTAGCCTCCACGCAGGGATTTCCTCCCCTGAGCGACGGTGCAGCCGCAGGCTACACGGTCCACACAGGATTCAGACTGATTTCCAACCCCGAAATACCCGATACACGATAGATTTAGCCTCCACGCAGAGGAATTCCTCCCCTGAGCGACGGTGCAGCCGCAGGCTGCACCGTCCACATAGGGTTCAGACTGATTTCCAACCCCGAAATACCCGATACACGATAGATTTAGCCTCCACGCAGGAGCATTCCAACCCTGAGCGGCGGTGCAGCCTGAGCTGCACCGTCCACACAGGGTTCAAACTGATTTCCACCCCGAAATACCCGATACACGATAGATTTAGCCTCCACGCAGAGATTTCCTCCCCTGAGCGACGGTGCAGCCGCAGGCTGCACCGTCCACATAGGGTTCAAACTGATTTCCACCCCCGAAATACCCGATACACGATAGATTTAGCCTCCACGCAGGGGATTTCCTCCCCTGAGCGACGGTGCAGCCGCAGGCTGCACCGTCCACATAGGGTTCAAACTGATTTCCACCCCCGAAATACCCGATACACGATAGATTTAGCCTCCACGCAGGAGCATTCCAACCCTGAGCGGCGGTGCAGCCACAGGCTGCACCGTCCACATAGGGTTCTAACTGATTTCCACCCCCGAAATACCCGATACACTATATATTTAGCCTCCACGCAGGGGATTTCCTCCCCTGAGCGACGGTGCAGCCGCAGGCTGCACCGTCCACACAGGGTTCAAACTGATTTCCACCCCGAAATACCCGATACACGATAGATTTAGCCTCCACGCAGGATTTCCTCCCCTGAGCGACGGTGCAGCCACCAGGCTGCACAAATCACACAGAGGTTCAAACTGATTTCCACCCCGAAATACCCGATACACGATAGATTTAGCCTCCACGCAGGGATTTCCTCCCTGAGCGACGGTGCAGCCGCAGGCTGCACCGTCCACACAGGGTTCAAACTGATTTCCACCCCGAAATACCCGATACACGATAGATTTAGCCTCCACGCAGGATTTCCTCCCCTGAGCGGCGGTGCAGCCGCAGGCTGCACCGTCCACACAGGGTTCAAACTGATTTCCACCCCCGAAATACCCGATACGCGATAGATTTAGCCTCCACGCAGGGGATTTCCTCCCTGAGCGGCGGTGCAGCCGCAGGCTGCACCGTCCACACAGGGTTCAAACTGATTTCCACCCCGAAATACCCGATACACGATAGATTTAGCCTCCGCGCAGAAGATTTCCTCCCCTGAGCGACGGTGCAGCCTGCAGGCTGCACCGTCCACAGGGTTCAAACTGATTTCCACCCCGAAATACCCGATACACGATAGATTTAGCCTCCACGCAGGAGATTTCCTCCCCTGAGCGGCGATTGGTCAGGAGGAGGCGCCAGGCTGCACTGCGTCCACAGGGTTCAAACTGATTTCCACCCCGAAATACCCGATACACGATAGATTTAGCCTCCACGCAGGGATTTCCTCCCCTGAGCGACGGTGCAGCCGCAGGCTGCACCGTCCACACAGGGTTCAAACTGATTTCCACCCCGAAATACCCGATACACGATAGATTTAGCCTCCACGCAGGGATTTCCTCCCCTGAGCGGCGGTGCAGCCGCAGGCTGCACCGTCCACACAGGGTTCAAACTGATTCCCACCCCGAAATACCCGATGCACGATAGATTTAGCCTCCACGCAGGGGATTTCCTCCCTGAGCGACGGTGCAGCCGCAGGCTGCACCGTCCACACAGGGTTCAAACTGATTTCCACCCCGAAATACCCGATACACGATAGATTTAGCCTCCACGCAGGGATTTCCTCCCCTGAGCGGCCGCGGGTGCAGCCGCAGGCTGCACCGTCCACACAGGGTTCAAACTGATTTCCACCCCGAAATACCCGATGCACGATAGATTTAGCCTCCACGCAGGGATTTCCTCCCCTGAGCGACGGTGCAGCCGCAGGCTGCACCGTCCACACAGGGTTCAAACTGATTTCCACCCCGAAATACCCGATACACGATAGATTTAGCCTCCACGCAGGGGATTTCCTCCCCTGAGCGACGGTGCAGCCGCAGGCTGCACCGTCCACACAGGGTTCAAACTGATTCCCACCCCCGAAATACCCGATGCACAATAGATTTAGCCTCCACGCAGGAGATTTCCTCCCCTGAGCGGCGGTGCAGCCGCAGGCTGCACCGTCCACACAGGGTTCAAACTGATTTCCAGCCCCGAAATACCCGATACACGATAGATTTAGCCTCCACGCAGGAGATTTCCTCCCCTGAGCGGCGGTGCAGCCGCAGGCTGCACCGTCCACACAGGGTTCAAACTGATTTCCACCCCCGAAATACCCGATACACGATAGATTTAGCCTCCACGCAGGGGATTTCCTCCCCTGAGCGGCGGTGCAGCCGCAGGCTGCACCGTCCACACAGGGTTCAAACTGATTTCCACCCCCGAAATACCCGATACACGATAGATTTAGCCTCCACGCAGGGGATTTCCTCCCCTGAGCGACGGTGCAGCCGCAGGCTGCACCGTCCACACAGGGTTCAAACTGATTTCCACCCCCGAAATACCCGATACACGATAGATTTAGCCTCCACGCAGGGGATTTCCTCCCCTGAGCGACGGTGCAGCCGCAGGCTGCACCGTCCACACAGGGTTCAAACTGATTTCCACCCCCGAAATACCCGATACACGATAGATTTAGCCTCCACGCAGGGGATTTCCTCCCCTGAGCGACGGTGCAGCCGCAGACTGCACCGTCCACACAGGGTTCAAACTGATTTCCACCCCGGAAATACCCGATACACGATAGATTTAGCCTCCACGCGGGGATTTCCTCCCCTGAGCGACGGTGCAGCCGCAGGCTGCACCGTCCACACAGGGTTCAAACTGATTTCCACCCCCGAAATACCCGATACACGATAGATTTAGCCTCCGCGCAGGGGATTTCCTTCCCTGAGCGACGGTGCAGCCGCAGACTGCACCGTCCACATAGGGTTCAAACTGATTTCCACCCCCGAAATACCCGATACACGATAGATTTAGCCTCCGCGCAAGGGATTTCCTCTCTGAGCGGCGGTGCAGCCGCAGCCTGCACCGTCCACACAGGGTTCAGACTGATTTCCACCCCGAAATACCCGATACACGATAGATTTAGCCTCCACGCAGGATTTCCTCCCCTGAGCGGCGGTGCAGCCGCAGGCTGCACCGTCCACACAGGGTTCAAACTGATTTCCACCCCGAAATACCCGATACACGATAGATTCAGCCTCCGCGCAGGGGATTTCCTCCCTGAGCGGCGGTGCAACCGCAGGCGGCACCGTCCACATAGGATTCAAACTGATTTCCACCCCGGAAATACCCGATACACGATAGATTTAGCCTCCACGCAGGGGATTCCCTCCGCTGAGCAACGGTGCAGCCGCAGGCGGCACCGTCCACACAGGGTTCAAACTGATTTCCACCCCCGAAATACCCGATACACGATAGATTTAGCCTCCACGCGGGGATTTCCTCCCCTGAGCGACGGTGCAGCCGCAGGCTGCACCGTCCACACAGGGTTCAAACTGATTTCCACCCCCGAAATACCCGATACACGATAGATTTAGCCTCCGCGCAGGATTTCCTTCCCTGAGCGAAGGTGCAGCCGCAGACTGCACCGTCCACATAGGGTTCAAACTGATTTCCACCCCCGAAATACCCGATACACGATAGATTTAGCCTCCACGCGGGGACTTCCTCCCCTGAGCGACGGTGCAGCCGCAGGCTGCCCCGTCCACACAGGGTTCAAACTGATTTCCACCCCCGAAATACCCGATACACAATAGATTTAGCCTCCACGCGGGGATTCCCTCCCCTGAGCGAAGGTGCAGCCGCAGGCTGCACCGTCCACACAGGGTTCAAACTGATTTCCACCCCCGAAATACCCCACACACCATAGATTTAGCCTCCACGCAGGGATTTCCTCCCCTGAGCGGCGGTGCAGCCGCAGGCTGCACCGTCCACACAGGGTTCAAACTGATTTCCACCCCGAAATACCCGATACACGATAGATTTAGCCTCCACGCAGGGATTTCCTCCCTGAGCGACGGTGCAGCCGCAGGCTGCACCGTCCACACAGGGTTCAAACTGATTTCCACCCCGAAATACCCGATGCACGATAGATTTAGCCTCCACGCGGGATTTCCTCCCTGAGCGGCGGTGCAGCCGCAGGCTGCACCGTCCACACAGGGTTCAAACTGATTTCCACCCCCGAAATACCCGATACACGATAGATTTAGCCTCCACGCAGGGATTTCCTCCCTGAGCGACGGTGCAGCCGCAGGCTGCACCGTCCACACAGGGTTCAAACTGATTTCCACCCCGAAATACCCGATACACGATAGATTTAGCCTCCACGCAGGGGATTTCCTCCCCTGAGCGGCGGTGCAGCCGCAGGCTGCACCGTCCACACAGGGTTCAAACTGATTTCCACCCCGAAATACCCGATACACGATAGATTTAGCCTCCACGCAGGGGATTTCCTCCCTGAGCGACGGTGCGGCCGCAGGCTGCACCGTCCACACAGGGTTCAAACTGATTTCCACCCCGAAATACCCGATACACGATAGATTTAGCCTCCACGCAGGGATTTCCTCCCCTGAGCGACGGTGCAGCCGCAGGCTGCACCGTCCACACAGGGTTCAAACTGATTTCCACCCCGAAATACCCGATACACGATAGATTTAGCCTCCACGCAGGGATTTCCTCCCTGAGCGGCGGTGCAGCCGCAGGCTGCACCGTCCACACAGGGTTCAAACTGATTTCCACCCCGAAATACCCGATGCACGATAGATTTAGCCTCCACGCAGGGGATTTCCTCCCTGAGCGACGGTGCAGCCGCAGGCTGCACCGTCCACACAGGGTTCAAACTGATTTCCACCCCCGAAATACCCGATACACGATAGATTTAGCCTCCACGCAGGGGATTTCCTCCCCTGAGCGGCGGTGCAGCCGCAGGCTGCACTGTCCACACAGGGTTCAAACTGATTTCCACCCCCGAAATACCCGATACACGATAGATTTAGCCTCCACGCAGGGGATTTCCTCCCCTGAGCGGCGGTGCAGCCGCAGGCTGCACCGTCCACACAGGGTTCAAACTGATTTCCACCCCCGAAATACCCGATACACGATAGATTTAGCCTCCACGCAGAGGATTTCCTCCCCTGAGCGACGGTGCAGCCGCAGGGTGCACCGTCCACACAGGGTTCGAACTGATTTCCACCCCCCGAAATACCCGATACACGATAGATTTAGCCTCCACGCAGGGAATTTCCTCCCCTGAGCGACGGTGCAGCCGCAGGCTGCACCGTCCACATAAGGTCCAGACTGATTTCCACCCCCCGAAATACCCGATAAACGATAGATTTAGCTCCCACGCAGGTGATTTCCTCTCCTGAGCGACGGTGCAGTCGCAGGCTGCACTGTCCACATAGGGTCCAGACTGATTTCCACCCCCGAAAATCCCGATACACGATAGATTTAGCCTCCCCGCGGGGGATTTCCTCCCCTGAGCGGCGGTGCAGCCGCAGGCTGCACCGTCCACACAGGGCTCAAACTGATTTCCACCCCCGAAATACCCGATGCACGATAGATTTAGCCTCCACGCAGAGATTTCCTCCCTGAGCGGAGGCGCAGCCGCAGGCTGCACCGTCCACACAGGGTTCAAACTGATTTCCACCCCCGAAATACCCGATACACGATAGATTTAGCCTCCACGCAGGGGATTTCCTCCCTGAGCGGCGGTGCAGCCGCAGCCTGCACCGTCCACACAGGGTTCAAACTGATTTCCACTCCCTGAGCGGCGGTGCAGCCGCAGCCTGCACCGTCCACACAGGGTTCAAACTGATTTCCACCCCCGAAATACCCGATACGCGATAGATTTAGCCTCCACGCAGGGATTTCCTCCCCTGAGCGGCGGTGCGGCCGCAGGCTGCACCGTCCACATGAGGTTCAAACTGATTTCCACCCCGAAATACCCGATGCACGATAGATTTAGCCTCCACGCAGGGATTTCCTCCCCTGAGCGGCGGTGCAGCCGCAGGCTGCACTGTCCACACAGGATTCAAACTGATTTCCACCCCGAAATACCCGATACACGATAGATTTAGCCTCCACGCAGGGATTTCTCCCTGAGCGACGGTGCAGCCACAGGCTGCCCCTTCCACATAGGATTCAAACTGATTTCCACCCCCGAAATACCCGATACACGATAGATTTAGCCTCCACGCAGGGGATTTCCTCCCCTGAGCGGCGGTGCAGCCGCAGGCTGCACTGTCCACACAGGATTCAAACTGATTTCCACCCCCGAAATACCCGATACACGATAGATTTAGCCTCCACGCAGGGGATTTCCTCCCCTGAGCGGCGGTGCAGCCGCAGGCTGCACCGTCCACACAGGGTTCAAACTGATTTCCACCCCCGAAATACCCGATACACGATAGATTTAGCCTACACTTTGTGAAGCATGGCCTCACATTGTATGTTCTTCCGGTGTTGGTCTATTCTCGAGGAAAAAAAGCGAATTTCAATTGTATTTCAAAAACTTGGTATTCGGAAAAAGTAAACTCCAAAACGAAAAAGTGCACCGGATTATATGAGTATTCTGCAGGATGGTTGGGAGCAATTATTCGATTTCCCCCATTTTCTGGTTTATTTAACGGTCTAGTCCGATATGGCTAGTAGTTTTCATATTGATTGCTGCTGTTGTGTGAAAAATTTACATCTAATACGCTTTCTTTGTTACGTCGAACGTCATGCGGGCGCCTTGGAACGCTTGTGCTCATTTTTTTATTCACATCCGGTTTTTCTATCATGTTCATGAGATTGCATCTATTAAACAGCTCAACGTTCAGGTTATATTCATGTGCGACTCGTTTTTACTCGTTTGAAAGCATCCAAGTTATAAAATCTAATAAATAATCGGCGTTCTGGTGGCTATTGACGATTTTTGATTAAATTGCTCTCAAAAAATACTCTGCTCAATTTCGTATACGAAATCATCTCATATGTTGACATTGCTGACGATTGGTCCACTGCCGAGAGCCTTTGTGCCGAGGGATTGCTGCCGAGCCGTGTTCAGCGCATGTCCGCGACGCGACCGCGCGCGGAGCAGGTCCGACCCCCGAAGCTCCCTACTCGCACTCTCATCGAAATGAAATTTCAAAAACTCATTCAGAAGTCTGACACACGCCCCTTTGGTTCCCAGTCTCCATATCGCGTCGGCTCGGGACCGGCAGGACCACCAATCTCTCCAGTAACAGGATTTACGCCGCCTGGATGTTTCGGCAGATATGGATCAACGTATGGCTTCATCTCATGCAGCTTTCCCGATGGCGTTTTCTCCTTCATGATCTCATCTTTGCTCTTCTTTGTTGGTTTCGGCTTTTCAGTGCTTAGGACACGGATTGATGATAACCGGAACTTGAAGACTCCGCGAGCACTGCGGAGCATGCTCAAACTTGGGTAATTACTGTTCAAAAATGGTCCGGAATGGTTACCTGAGATTCGAGAAAAAGCGTCAAAACCACGTCATTTTGGTCGAAAAAATGTTCATCTCCTTTTTTTTCAGTTGGCGTTCACGATCTTGTTGGAACACTTATCGTTGAGCTAGAGAGCTCATTTTTGGCCAGGGAGTTGGTCATGTTTGCACCTAGCTCCTGTCAAATTTTGAAGTTGGTAGCTCAATTTTTGCGGAACCTCAAAATTGAAGGTCAAGAAAGACAAAACACGTAAACATGTTATTATAAACCATCCGACGTCTACTCATTCGTAAAAATGAACTAGTGAAATAAACACCGTTACTGATAGGATTTTGCCAAGGATTTGACGGGGCAACGCTTCAATCAATACGACGGGATCTCGGAAGTACTTTTTGGAACGCCTCACGGTGTGACTTAGAAGTGCGTCACAGAACGCCGTAGAAAGTGTGCGGGACCCAAATGAGAGTGCGCAAGACGCCGTAGAACGTGTGTGGGACCCAAATGGGTGTGCGCAGAACGTCGTAGAAAGTGTGCGGGACCCAAATCAGAGTGCGCAAAACGCCGTAGGAAGTGTGTGGGACCCAAATGAGAGTGCACCGGACGCCGTAAAAAGTGTGCGACACCTAAGTGGGAGCGCCGGACGCCGTAGAAAGTGTGCGGGACTCGAGTGGGTTGCGCAGGACGCCGTAGAAAGTGTGTGGGACCCAAATAACAGTGCGTCGGACGCCATAGAAAGTGTGTGGGACCCAAATGAGAGTGCGCCGAACGCCGTAGAAAGTGTGCGGGACCCAAGTGGGAGCGCGCAGGACGCCGTAGAAAGTGCGTGGGACCCAAATAACAGTGCGTCGGACGCCATAGAAAGTGTGTGGGACCCAAATGAGAGTGCGCCGAACGCCGCAGAAAGTGTGCGGGACCCAAGTGGGAGCGCGCCGGATGCCGTAGAAAGTGTGCGGGACTCGAGTGGGTTGCGCAGGACGCCGTAGAAAGTGTGTGGGACCCAAATAACAGTGCGTCGGACGCCATAGAAAGTGTGTGGGACCCAAATGAGAGTGCGCAGAACGCCGTAGAAACTGTGTGGTACCCAAATGAGAGTGCGCAGGACGCCGTAGAAAGTGTGTGGGACCCAAATAAAAGTGCGTCGCACGCCAGAGAAAGTGTGCGGGACCCAAGTGGGAGTGCGCCGGACGCCGTAGAAACTGTGAGGTGACCAAGTGAAGTGCGCAAGACGCCGTACAACGTGTGTGGGACCTAAATACAAGTACGCCCATGCCTATCAATTGCTACCGTTACCTTCTTGAACAAAACATGATAACGAACGATAACACGCGCTCATAACGTGCGGGGTATAAAAGGGCAGAGGAGCGGTATGCATTCATTCACACACCGCTCTCTTCGAGAAGCCGCTGGGAAGTGGCTGAGGAGGTCGAAATTGTGCAAAAATGATTGTTGGCTATTACGATGTGTTCATATCCAAGCTCACACTTGGGAAATTTTTAAAGGAGGGTTAAGGAAGCACTGCGGAAAAAAATGATTGGCATGAGCATGCTTGTGACCTATAGTTGTACAATGTCGAAAAAAATGTCGAACGAACGAAACTAGACTTTTTTTCGTTCGAAATCTTTTCGAACGAACGGAAAATGAAAAAAAATTCGTTCGAAAAAATTTCGAACGAACGAAAAATGAAAAAATTTCGTTCGAAACAGTTTCGAACGAACGAAAATCGAAAAATTTTCGAAATTTCGGAGGTCGAACGAAAGAAATTCGAAACTAATCGAAATTCCAATTTTGTTCGAAATTCGTCAAAAATTTCGAGCTTTTTTCGAAATTTGTCTGAAATTTCGAAATTTGTTCGAGAAAATTCCGAACGAACGAATTTCGAAAAATCGGATTTCGAACGAACGAAAATTGAAAAAATTTCGTTCGACGAATTTTCGAACGAACGAAAACGAACGAACAAAAATTTCGAAAAATCTTTCGAAAATGCTTCGAAAATTTCGTTCGTGTACAACTACATTGTGACCCAAATGGGTGTGCGCAGAACGCCGTAGAAAGTGTGCAGGACATTAGTGGGAGTGCGCAGGACCTCATAGAAAGTGTGCAGGACATCAATGGGAGTGTGCAGGACGTCATAGAAAGTGTGCAGGACATTGATGGGAGGGTGCAGGACGTCATAGATAGTGTGTAGGTCATCAGTGGGAGTGTGCAGGACGTCATAGAAGGGGGGAGGGGCGGGGCAGGGCATCAGTGGGTTTACTTTGAATTACACACCACGAGGCATAAATCATGTTAGAAAGGAAACCTTTAGAAAAAATAAATGAAATTCCTAAAAGTTTAGGTTCCTGGCAAAAGTAAAGATTTGGCATGGCCATTTTTTCAAAAAATTAGAAATATACTCCGTTAAAAAGGGAAGGTAAAGAAAAATGGAAAAACTTGTGAAATATTCCTGAGAACGATTTGGCGTAGAATAATTTGATTATTGGGAAATGTAGTGAAATAGTTGAAAGTATGATTTGGCAGTCGAGTTTGAACCAACTATTGATTTCTAAAAGTTTAGCTTCCTGGCAAAAATAATGATTTGGCAATGTTATAATTCAAGAAATCAAAGAGTTGAAAAATTTTTTAAAAAACGTCTTGAAATATCTTTGAAAATGATTTGGCGCAAAATAACCACAAGTAATGAAAAAACTGGGAAATGTAGTGAAATGATTAACATCGGATTTGGCGGTCAGTCGTAGACCAACTTTTTATAAGTAGTGAGAGACGAGGTATAGGGTTTTACAAGCTTCTCCGTTAAACTCATGAAAGCTAAATCAAGCGCGCATCGGATTTGAGCGTTACGTTTACATAGCTTGACCCACCCTGATTTCCGTATTACAGCTTCAATGAAATGTTTTAAGGTTTCCGTTGCGCGCTTGATTTAGCTTTGATAAGTTTAACGGAGAAGCTTGTAAAATCCTATACCTCGTCTCTCACTACTTATAAAAAGTTGGCCTACGACTGACCGCCAAATCCGATGTTAATCATTTTACTACATTTCCCAGTTTTTTCATTACTTGTGGTTAATTTGCGCCAAATCATTTTTAAAGATATTTCAAGACGTTTTTTACATTTCTTTTCAACTCTTTGATTTCTTGAATTTATAACATTGCCAAATCATTACTTTTGCCAGGAAGCTAAACTTTTAGAAATTTCATATATTTTTTCCAAAGGTTCCCTTTTTGACCTGATTTTTGTTTAGCGATTCCCATTTTGGAGAGGCGAAACCTCTTATGACAGCTTTCGCCTTCCGTAAATAATGAAATTGGTACGAATCGGTGTTGTCTGAGAACCATAACTCCAAAAAATTGTGACCCGCAACCATAAAAAATGACCCTCGCTTTTCCACTGGGGGCCCGCACACTTTCTACTGCGTCCGGCCGCGCTCCCACTTGGGTCCCGTACACTTTCTACGGCGTCCAGCGCACTCTCGCTTGGGTCCCGCACACTTTCTACTGCGTCCGGCGCACTCCCACTTGGGTCCCGCACACTTTCTACTGCGTCCGGCGCACTCCCACTAGGGTCCCGCACACTTTCTACCGCGTCCGGTCCGGCGCACTCCAATTTGGTCCCCGCACACTTTTCACTGCGTCCGGCGCACTCCCACTTGGGTCCCGCACACTTTATACTGCGTCCGGTGCACTCCCACTTGGGTTTCGCACATTTTCTACCGAGTCCGGCGCACTCCCAGTAAGGTCCCACACACTTTATACTGGGTCCGGCGCACTCCCACTTGGGTCCCGCACACTTTATACGGCGTCCAGCGCACTCCCACTTAGGTCCCGCACATTTTCTACTGCGTCCGGTCCGGCGCACTCCCACTCGGGTCCCGCACACTTTCTAGGGCGTGCGGCGCACTTCCACTTGGGTCCCGCACATATTCTACGGCGTCCTGCGCACTCCCACTAGAGTTCCGCACACTTTCTACGGCGTCCGGCGCACTCCCACTTGGGCCCCGTACACTTTCTACTGCGTCCGGCGAGCTCCCACTGGGGTCCCGCACACTTTATACTGCGTCCGGCCGCGCTCCCACTTGGGTCCCGTACACTTTCTACGGCGTCCACCGCACTCCCACTTATGTCCCGTACACTTTCTACTGCGTCCGGCACACTCCCGCTTGGGTCCCGCGCACTTTATACTGCGCCCGGCCCGCTCCCACTAGGGTCCCGCTACTACGTCCGGCGCACTCCCACTTGGGTCCCGCACACTTTCTACTGCGTCCGGTCCGGCGCACTCCCATTGGGCCCGCACACTTTTACTGCGTCCGGCGCACTCCTACTTAGGTCCCGCACACTTTCTAGGGCGTGCGGCGCACTCCCACTTGGGTGCCGCACACTTTCTGCGGCGTCCGGCGCACTCCCACTTGGGTTTCGCACACTTTCTACTGCACCTGGCGCACGCCCACTTCTGTCCCGCACACTTTCTACGGCATTCGGCGCACTCCCACTTGGGTCCCGCACACTTTCTATGGCGTCCGGCGCACTCCTACTTGGGTCCCGTACACTTTCTACTGCGTCCGACGCACTCCCGATTGTGTTCCGTACACTTTCTACGGCGTCCAGCGCACTCTCGTTTGGGTCCCGCACACTTTCTACTGCGTCCAGCCGCGCTTCCACTAGGTTCCGCTACTGCGTCCGGCGCACTCCCACTTGGGTCCCGCACACTTTCTACTGCGTCCGGCGCACTCCCACTAGGGTCCCGCACACTTTCTACCGCGTCCGGTCCGGCGCACTCCAATTTGGGTCCCGCACACTTTTTACTGCGACCGGCGCACTTCCACTTGGGTCCCACACACTTTCTACTGCGTCCGGCGCACTCCCACTTGGGTTTCGCACATTTTCTACCGAGTCCGGCGCACTCCCAGTAAGGTCCCACACACTTTATACTGGGTCCGGCGCACTCCCACTTGGGTCCCGCACACTTTCTACGGCGTCCAGCGCACTCCCACTGAGGTCCCGCACATTTTCTACTGCGTCCGGTCCGGCGCACTCCCACTCGGGTCCCGCACACTTTCTAGGGCGTGCGGCGCACTTCCACTTGGGTCCCGCACATATTCTACGGCGTCCTGCGCACTCCCACTAGGGTTCCGCACACTTTCTACGGCGTCCGGCGCACTCCCACTTGGGCCCCGTGCACTTTCTACTGCGTCCGGCGCACTCCCACTGGGGTCCCGCACACTTTCTACTGCGGCCGGCCGGGCTCCCGCGGGTCCCGTACACTTTCTACGGCGTCCACCGCACTCCCACTTATGTCCCGTACACTTTCTACTGCGTCCGGCGCACTCCCACTTGGGTCCCGCACACTTTATACTGCGCCCGGCCCCGCTCCCACTAGGGTCCCGCTACTACGTCCGGCGCACTCCCACTTGGGTCCCGCACACTTTCTACTGCGTCCGGTCCGGCGCACTCCCATTTGGGCCCCGCACACTTTCTACTGCGTCCGGCGCACTCCCACTTGGGTCCCGCACACTTTCTAGGGCGTGCGGCGCACTCCCAGGGTGCCGCACACTTTCTGCGGCGTCCGGCGCACTCCCACTTGGGTTTCGCACACTTTCTACTGCACCTGGCGCACGCCCACTTCTGTCCCGCACACTTTCCACGGCATTCGGCGCACTCCCACTTGGGTCCCGCACACTTTCTATGGCGTCCGGCGCACTCCTACTTGGGTCCCGTACACTTTCTACTGCGTCCGACGCACTCCCAATTGTGTTCCGCACACTTTCTACGGCGTCCAGCGCACTCTCGCTTGGGTCCCGCACACTTTCTGCTGCGTCCAGCCGCGCTTCCACTAGGGTCCCGCTACTGCGTCCGGCGCACTCCCACTTGGGTCCCGCACACTTTCTACTGCGTCCGGCGCACTCCCACTAGGGTCCCGCACACTTTCTACCGCGTCCGGTCCGGCGCACTCCCAATTGGGTCCCGCACACTTTTCACTGCGTCCGGCGCACACCCACTTTGGTCCCGCGCACTTTCTACGGCGTCCGGCGCACTCCCACTTGGGTTTCGCACATTTTCTACCGAGTCCGGCGCACTCCCAGTAAGGTCCCACACACTTTATACTGGGTCCGGCGCACTCCCACTTGGGTCCCGCACACTTTATACGGCGTCCAGCGCACTCCCACTTAGGTCCCGCACATTTTCTACTGCGTCCGGTCCGGCGCACTCCCACTCGCGTCCCGCACACTTTCGACGGCGTGCGGCGCACTTCCGCGGGTCCCGCACATATTCTACGGCGTCCTGCGCACTCCACTAGAGTTCCGCACACTTTCTACGGCGTCCACCGCACTCTCACTTATGTCCCGTACACTTTCTACTGCGTCCGGCGAACTCCCACTGGGGTCCCGCACACTTTCTACTGCGTCCGGCCGCGCTCCCACTTGGGTCCCGTACACTTTCTACGGCGTCCACCGCACTCCCACTTATGTCCCGTACACTTTCTACTGCGTCCGGCACACTCCCACTTGGGTCCCGCGCACTTTATACTGCGCCCGGCCCCGCTCCCACTAGGGTCCCGCTACTACGTCCGGCGCACTCCCACTTGGGTCCCGCACACTTTCTACTGCGTCCGGTCCGGCGCACTCCCATTTGGGCCCCGCACACTTTCTACTGCGTCCGGCGCACTCCCACTTGGGTCCCGCACACTTTCTAGGGCGTGCGGCGCACTCCCACTTGGGTGCCGCACACTTTCTGCGGCGTCCGGCGCACTCCCACTTGGGTTTCGCACACTTTCTACTGCACCTGGCGCACGCCCACTTCTGTCCCGCACACTTTCTACGGCATTCGGCGCACTCCCACTTGGGTCCCGCACACTTTCTATGGCGTCCGGCGCACTCCTACTTGGGTCCCGTACACTTTCTACTGCGTCCGACGCACTCCCACTTGTGTTCCGCACACTTTCTACTGCGTCCGGTCCGGCGCACTCCTACTCGGGTCCCACACACTTTCTAGGGCGTGCGGCGCACTTCCACTTGGGTCCCGCACACTTTCTACGGCGTCCGGCGCATTCTCATTTGGTTCCCGCACACTTTCTACGGCGTCCTGCGCATCCCACTCAAGTCCCGCACACCTTATACGGCGTCCGGTCCGGCGCACTCCAATTTGGGTCCCGCACACTTTCTACGGCGTCCGGCGCACTTCCACTTGGGTCCCGCACACTTTCTACGGCGTCCGGCGCACTCCCACTTGGCCACCTACACTTTCTACTGCGTCCGGCGCTCTCCCACTTGCGGCCCGCACACTTTCTACTGCGTCCGGCGCACTCCCACTTGGGTCCCCTACACCTTCTACCGCGTCCAGCGCACTCCCACTTGGGTCCCGCACACTTTCTACCGCGTCCGGTCCGGCGCACTCCAATTTGGGTCCCGCACACTTTTTACTGCGTCCGGCGCACTCCTACTTGGGTCCCGCACACTTTCTAGGGCGTGCGGCGCACTCCCACTTCTGTCCCGCACACTTTCTACGGCATTCGGCGCACTCCCACTGGGGTCCCGCACACTTTCTACTGCGTCCGGCCGCGCTCCCACTTGGGTCCCGTACACTTTCTACGGCGTCCACCGCACTCCCACTTATGTCCCGTACACTTTCTACTGCGTCCGGCGCACTCCCACTTGGGTCCCGCACACTTTATACTGCGCCCGGCCCCGCTCCCACTAGGGTCCCGCTACTACGTCCGGCGCACTCCCACTTGGGTCCCGCACACTTTCTACTGCGTCCGGTCCGGCGCACTCCCATTTGGGCCCCGCACACTTTTTACTGCGTCCGGCGCACTCCTACTTGGGTCCCGCACACTTTCTAGGGCGTGCGGCGCACTCCCACTTGGGTCCCGCACACTTTCTACGGCGTCCGGCGCACTCCCACTGGGTTTAGCACACTTTCTACTGCACCTGGCGCACTCCCACTTCTGTCCCGCACACTTTCTACGGCATTCGGCGCACTCCCACTTGGGTCCCGCACACTTTCTATGGCGTCCGGCGCACTCCTACTTGGGTCCCGTACACTTTCTACTGCGTCCGACGCACTCCCACTTGTGTTCCGCACACTTTCTACTGCGTCCGGCCGCGCTCCCACTAGGGTACCGCTACTGCGTCCGGCGCACTCCCACTTGGGTCCCGCACACTTTCTACTGCGTCCGGCGCACTCCCACTAGGGTCCCGCACACTTTCTACGGCGTCCAGCGCACTCCCACTTAGGTCCCGCACATTTTCTACTGCGTCCGGTCCGACGCACTCCCACTCGGGTCCCGCACACTTTCTAGGGTGTGCGGCGCACTTCCACTTGGGTCCCGCACATATTCTACGGCGTCCTGCGCACTCCCACTAGGGTTCCGCACACTTTCTACGGCGTCCGGCGCACTCCCACTTGGCCCCGTACACTTTCTACTGCGTCCGGCGCACTCCCACTTGGGTCCCGCACACTTTCTACTGCGTCCGGCCGCGCTCCCACTTGGGTCCCGTACACTTTCTACGGCGTCCAGCGCACTCCCGCTTGGGTCCCGCACACTTTCTACTGCGTCCAGCCGCGCTTCCACTAGGGTCCCGCTACTGCGTCCGGCGCACTCCCACTTGGGTCCCGCACACTTTCTACGGCGTCCAGCGCACTCCCACTTAGGTCCCGCACATTTTCTACTGCGTCCGGTCCGGCGCACTCCCACTCGGGTCCCGCACACTTTCTAGGGCGTGCGGCGCACTCCCACTTGGGTCCCGCACACTTTCTACGGCGTCCGGCGCACTCCCACTTGGGTTTCGCACACTTTCTACGGCGTCCGGCGCACTCCCACTTGGGCCCCGTACACTTTCTACTGCGTCCGGCGCACTCCTACTGGGGTCCCGCACACTTTCTACTGCGTCCGGCCGCGCTCCCACTTGGGTCCCGTACACTTTCTACGGCGTCCACCGCACTCCCACTTATGTCCCGTACACTTTCTACTGCGTCCGGTCCGGCGCACTCCCATTTGGGCCCCGCACACTTTTTACTGCGTCCGGCGCACTCCTACTTAGGTCCCGCTACTACGTCCGGCGCACTCCCACTGGGTCCCGCACACTTTCTACTGCGTCCGGCGCACTCCCATTTGGGCCCCGCACACTTTTTACTGCGTCCGGCGTACTCCTACTTGGGTCCCGCACACTTTCTAGGGCGTGCGGCGCACTCCCACTTGGGTCCCGCACACTTTCTACGGCGTCCGGCGTACTCCCACTTGGGTCCCGCACACTTTTTACTGCGTCCGGCCGCGCTCCCACTAGGGTCCCGCACACTTTCTACGGCGTCCAGCGCACTCCCACTTAGGTCCCGCACATTTTCTACTGCGTCCGGCGCACTCCCACTTGGGTCCCGCACACTTTCTACTGCGTCCGGCGCACTCCCACTTGGGTCCCGCACACTTTCTACTGCGTCCGGTCCGGCGCACTCCCACTTGGGTCCCGCACACTTTCTCCGGCGTCCGGCGCACTCCCACTTTGGTCCCGCACACTTTCTACGGCGTCCGGCGCAATCCCACTCGGGTCCCGCACACTTTCTAGGGCGTGCGGCGCACTTCCACTTGGGTCCCGCACACTTTCTACGGCGTCCTGCGCACTCCCACTTGGGTCCCGCACACTTTCTACTGCGTCCGGCCGCACTCCCACTTGGGTCCCGCACACTTTCTACGGCGTCCGGCGCACTCCCACTTGGGTCCCGTAAATTTTCTACTGCGTCAGGCGCACTCCCGCTTGGGTCCTGCACACTTTCTACTGCGTCCAGCCGCGCTTCCACTAGGGTCCCGCACACTTTCTACTGCGTCCAGCGCACTCCCACTTAGGTCCCGCACATTTTCTACTGCGTCCGGTCCGGCGCACTCCCATTCGGGTCCCGCACACTTTCTAGGGCGTGCGGCGCACTTCCACTTGGGTCCCGCACACTTTCTACGGCGTCCTGCGCACTCCCACTTGGGTTCCGCACACTTTCTAGGGCGTGCGGCGCACTCCCACTTCTGTCCCGCACACTTTCTACGGCATTCGGCGCACTCCCACTGGGGTCCCGCACACTTTCTACTGCGTCCGGCCACGCTCCCACTTGGGTCCCGTACACTTTCTACGGCGTCCACCGCACTCCCACTTATGTCCCGTACACCTTCTACTGCGTCCGGCGCACTCCCACTTGGTTCCCGCACACTTTCTACTGCGTCCGGCGCACTCCCACTAGGGTCCCGCACACTTTCTACGGCGTCCAGCGCACTCCCACTTAGGTCCCGCACATTTTCTACTGCGTCCGTTCCGGCGCACTCCCACTCGGGTCCCGCACACTTTCTAGGGCGTGCGGCGCACTCCCATTTGGGCCCCGCACACTTTTTACTGCGTCCGGCGCACTCCTACTTGGGTCCCGCACACTTTCTAGGGCGTGCGGCGCACTCCCACTTCTGTCCCGCACACTTTCTACGGCATTCGGCGCACTCCCACTGGGGTCCCGCACACTTTCTACTGCGTCCGGCCACGCTCCCACTTGGGTCCCGTACACTTTCTACGGCGTCCACCGCACTCCCACTTATGTCCCGTACACCTTCTACTGCGTCCGGCGCACTCCCACTTGGGTCCCGCACACTTTATACTGCGCCCGGCCACGCTCCCACTAGGGTCCCGCTACTACGTCCGGCGCACTCCCACTTGGGTCCCGCACACTTTCTACTGCGTCCGGTCCGGCGCACTCCCATTTGGGCCCCGCACACTTTCTACTGCACCTGGCGCACTCCCACTTCTGTCCCGCACACTTTCTACGGCATTCGGCGCACTCCCACTTGGGTCCCGCACACTTTCTGTGGCGTCCGGCGCACTCCTACTAGGGTTTCGCACTCTTTCTACTGCACCTGGCGCACTCCCACTTCTGTCCCGCACACTTTCTACGGCATTCGGCGCACTACCACTTGGGTCCCGCACACTTTCTATGGCGTCCGGCGCACTCCCACTTGGGTCCCGCACACTTTCTACCGCGTCCGGCCGCGCCTCCCACTCTGGGTCCTGCGCACACTTTCTTACTGCGTCCGGCGCACTCCCACTTGGGTCCCGCACACTTTCTACTGCGTCCGGCGCACTCCCACTAGGGTCCCGCACACTTTCTACGGCGTCCAGCGCACTCCCACTTAGGTCCCGCACATTTTCTACTGCGTCCGGTCCGACGCACTCCCACTCGGGTCCCGCACACTTTCTAGGGTGTGCGGCGCACTTCCACTTGGGTCCCGCACATATTCTACGGCGTCCTGCGCACTCCCACTGGGTTCCGCACACTTTCTACGGCGTCCGGCGCACTCCCACTTGGCCCCGTACACTTTCTACTGCGTCCGGCGCACTCCCACTTGGGTCCCGCACACTTTCTACTGCGTCCGGCCGCGCTCCCACTTGGGTCCCGTACACTTTCTACGGCGTCCAGCGCACTCCCGCTTGGGTCCCGCACACTTTCTACTGCGTCCAGCCGCGCTTCCACTAGGGTCCCGCTACTGCGTCCGGCGCACTCCCACTTGGGTCCCGCACACTTTCTACGGCGTCCGGCGCACTCCCACTCGGGTCCCGCACACTTTCTACTGCGTCCGGTTCGGCGCACTCCTACTCGGGTCCCGCACACTTTCTAGGGCGTGCGGCGCACTCACACTCGGGTCCCGCACACTTTCTAGGGTGTGCGGCGCACTTCCACTTGGGTCCCGCACACTTTCTACGGCGTCCGGCGCACTCCCACTTGGGCCCCGTACACTTTCTACTGCGTCCGGCGCACTCCCACTTGGGTCCCGCACACTTTCTACTGCGTCCGGCGCACTCCCACTCGGGTCCCGCACACTTTCTACTGCGTCCGGCCGCACTCCCACTCTGGGTCCCGCACACTTTCTACTGCGTCCGGCGCACTCCCACTTGGGTCCCGCACACTTTCTACGGCGTCCGGCGCACTCCCACTTAGGTCCCGCACACTTTCTACTGCGTCCGTTCCGGCGCACTCCCACTCGGGTCCCGCACACTTTCTACTGCGTCCGGCGCACTCCCACTTGGGTCCCGCACACTTTCTACTGCGTCCGGCGCACCCCCACTTGGGTCCCGCACACTTTCTACTGCGTCCGGAGCACTCTTACTTGTGTCCAGCACACTTTATACGGCGTCCGGCGCACTCCCACTAGGGTTCCGCACCCTTTCTACGGCGTCCGTCGCACTCCCACTTGGGCCCCGTACACTTTCTACTGCGTCCGGCGCACTCCCACTTGGGTCCCGCACACTTTCTACTGCGTCCGGCCGCACTCCTACTTGGGTCCCGCACACTTTCTACGGCGTCCGGCGCACTCCCACTTGGGTTTCGCACACTTTCTACTGCGTCCGGTCCGGCGCACTCCCACTTGGGTCCCGCACACTTTCTACTGCGTCCGGCGCACTCCTACTTGGGTCCCGCACACTTTCTAGGGCGTGCGGCGCACTCCCACTTGGGTCCCGCACACTTTCTACGGCGTCCGGCGCACTCCCACTTGGGTTTCGCACACTTTCTACTGCACCTGGCGCACTCCCACTTCTGTCCCGCACACTTTCTACGGCATTCGGCGCACTCCCACTTGGGTCCCGCACACTTTCTATGGCGTCCGGCGCACTCCTACTTGGGTCCCGCACACTTTCTACTGCGTCCGGCCGCGCTCCCACTTGGGTACCGCTACTGCGTCCGGCGCACTCCCACTTGGGTCCCGCACACTTTCTACTGCGTCCGGCGCACTCCCACTAGGGTCCCGCACACTTTCTACGGCGTCCAGCGCACTCCCACTTAGGTCCCGCACATTTTCTACTGCGTCCGGTCCGGCGCACTCCCACTCGGGTCCCGCGCACTTTCTAGGGTGTGCGGCGCACTTCCACTTGGGTCCCGCACATATTCTACGGCGTCCTGCGCACTCCCACTAGGGTTCCGCACACTTTCTACGGCGTCCGGCGCACTCCCTTTTGGCCCAGTACACTTTCTACTGCGTCCGGCGCACTCCCACTTGGGTCCCGCACACTTTCTACTGCGTCCGGCCGCGCTCCCACTTGGGTCCCGTACACTTTCTACGGCGTCCAGCGCACTCCCGCTTGGGTCCCGCACACTTTCTACTGCGTCCAGCCGCGCTTCCACTAGGGTCCCGCTACTGCGTCCGGCGCACTCCCACTTGGGTCCCGCACACTTTCTACGGCGTCCAGCGCACTCCCACTTAGGTCCCGCACATTTTCTACTGCGTCCGGTCCGGCGCACTCCCACTCGGGTCCCGCACACTTTCTAGGGCGTGCGGCGCACTTCCACTTGGGTCCCGCACATATTCTACGGCGTCCTGCGCACTCCCACTAGGGTTCCGCACACTTTCTACGGCGTCCGGCGCACTCCCACTTGGGTCCCGCACACTTTCTACTGCGTCCGGCGCACTCCCTCTAGGGTCCCGCACACTTTCTACTGCGTCCGGCCGCGCTCCCACTGGGTCCCGTACACTTTCTACGGCGTCCACGGCGCACTCCCACTTGGGTCCCGCACACTTTCTACTCCGTCCGGCGCACTCTCACTAGGGTCTCGCACACTTTCTACTGCGTCCGGCGCACTCCCACTTGGGTCCCGCACACTTTCTACGGCGTCCAGCGCACTTCCACTCGGGTCCCGCACTCTACTGCGTCCGGCGCACTCCCACCAGGTCCCGCACACTTTCTACGGCGTCCGGCGCACTCCCACTTGGGTCCCGCACACTTTCTACGGCGTCCAGCGCACTCCCACCAGGGTCCCGGCACATTTTCTACTGCGTCCGGTCGCGCACTCCCACTTGGGTCCCGCACACTTTCTACTGCGTCCGGCGCACTCCCACTTGGGTCCCGCACACTTTCTACGGCGTCCGGCGCACTCCCACTTGGGTCCCGCACACTTTCTACTGCGTCCGGTCCGGCGCACTCCCACTCGGGTCCCGCACACTTTCTACTGCGTCCGGCGCACTCCCACTTGGGTCCCGCACACTTTCTACGGCGTCCGGCGCACTCCCACTTGGGTCCCGCACACTTTCTACGGCGTCCGGCGCACTCCCACTGGGTCCCGCACACTTTCTACTGCGTCCGGCGCACTCCCACTGGGGTCCCGCACACTTTCTACTGCGTCCGGCGCACTCCCACTCTGGGTCCCGCACACTTTCTACGACGTCCGACGGACTCCCACTTGGGTCCCGCACACTTTCTACTGCGTCCGGCGCACCCCCACGTGGGCCCGAACACTTCCTGCTGCGTCCGGAGCACTCTTACTTGTGTCCAGCACACTTTATGCGGCGTCCGGCGCACTGCTATTTGGGTCCCACACATTTTCTACGGCGTTCTGCGCTCACCCATTTGGGTCCCGCACACTTTCTACGGCGTCCGGCGCACTCCTACTTGGGTCTCGCACACTTTCTACTGCGTCCGGCGCACTCCTACTTGTGTCCCGCACACTTTCTACTGCGTCCGGTCCGGCGCACTCCCACTCGGGTCCCGCACACTTTCCACTGCGTCCGGCGCACTCCCACTTGGGTCCCGCACACTTTCTACGGCGTCCGGCGCACTCCCACTTAAGTCCCGTACACTTTCTACGGCGTCCGGCGCACTCCCACTTGGACCCCGTACACTTTCTACTGCGTCCGGCGCACTCCCACTTGGGTCCCGCACATTTTCTACTGCGTCCGGTCCGGCGCACTCCCACTCGGGTCCCGCATACTTTCTAGGGCGTCCGGCGCACTCCCACTTGGGCCCCGTACACTTTCTACTGCGTCCGGCGCACTCTCGCTTGGGGCCCGCACACTTTCTACTGCGTCCGGCCGCACTCCCACTTGGGTCTCGCACCCTTTCTACGGCGTCCGGCGCACTCCCACTTGGGTCCCGCACACTTTCTACTGCGTCCGGCGCACTCCCACTAGGGTCCCGCACACTTTCTACGGCGTCCAGCGCACTCCCACTTAGGTCCCGCACATTTTCTACTGCGTCCGGTCCGGCGCACTCCCACTCGGGTCCCGCGCACTTTCTAGGGTGTGCGGCGCACTTCCACTTGGGTCCCGCACATATTCTACGGCGTCCTGCGCACTCCCACTAGGGTTCCGCACACTTTCTACGGCGTCCGGCGCACTCCCACTTGGCCCCGTACACTTTCTACTGCGTCCGGCGCACTCCCACTTGGGTCCCGCACACTTTCTACTGCGTCCGGCCGCGCTCCCACTTGGGTCCCGTACACTTTCTACGGCGTCCAGCGCACTCCCGCTTGGGTCCCGCACACTTTCTACTGCGTCCAGCCGCGCTTCCACTAGGGTCCCGCTACTGCGTCCGGCGCACTCCCACTTGGGTCCCGCACACTTTCTACGGCGTCCAGCGCACTCCCACTTAGGTCCCGCACATTTTCTACTGCGTCCGGTCCGGCGCACTCCCACTCGGGTCCCGCACACTTTCTAGGGCGTGCGGCGCACTTCCACTTGGGTCCCGCACATATTCTACGGCGTCCTGCGCACTCCCACCAGGGTTCCGCACACTTTCTACGGCGTCCGGCGCACTCGCACTTGGGCCCCGTACACTTTCTACTGCGTCCGGCGCACTCCCACTGGGGTCCCGCACACTTTCTACTGCGTCCGGCCGCGCTCCCACTTGGGTCCCGTACACTTTCTACGGCGTCCACCGCACTCCCACTTATGTCCCGTACACTTTCTACTGCGTCCGGCGCACTCCCACTTGGGTCCCGCACACTTTATACTGCGCCCGGCCCCGCTCCCACTAGGGTCCCGCACACTTTCTAGGGCGTGCGGCGCACTCCCACTTGGGTCCCGCACACTTTCTACGGCGTCCGGTCCGGCGCACTCCCATTGGGTCCCGCAAACTTTTTACTGCGTCCGGCGCACTCCTACTTGGGTCCCGCACACTTTCTAGGGCGTGCGGCGCACTCCCACTTGGGTCCCGCACACTTTCTACGGCGTCCGGCGCACTCCCACTTGGGTTTCGCACACTTTCTACTGCACCTGGCGCACTCCCACTTCTGTCCCGCACACTTTCTACGGCATTCGGCGCACTCCCACTTGGGTCCCGCACACTTTCTATGGCGTCCGGCGCACTCCCACTTGGGTCCCGCACACTTTCTACGGCGTCCGGCGCACTCCCACTTGGGTTCCGCACACTTTCTACGGCGTCCGGCGCACTCCCACTTGGCCCCGTACACTTTCTACTGCGTCCGGCGCACTCCCACTTGGGTCCGGCACACTTTCTACTGCGTCCGGCGCACTCCCACTAGGGTCCCGCACACTTTCTACCGCGTCCGGTCCGGCGCACTCCCACTTGGGTCCCGCAGACTTTCTACTGCGTCAGGTCCGGCGCACTCCCACTCGGGTCCCGCACACTTTCTAGGGCGTCCGGCGCACTCCCACTTGGGTCCCGCACACTTTCTACGGCGTCCGGCGCCCTCCCACTTATGTCCCGTACACTCTCCACTGCGTCCTGCGCACTCCCACTTGGGTCCCGCACACTTTCTACTGCGTCCGGCGCTCTCCCACTTGGGTCCCGCACACTTTCTACTGCGTCCGGTCCGGCGCACTCCCACTTGGGTCCCGCACACTTTCTACTGCGTCCGGCGCACTCCCACTTGGGTCCCGCACACTTTCTACGGCGTCCGGCGCACTCCCACTTGGGTCCCGCACTTTCTACTGCGTCCGGTCCGGCGCACTCCCACTTGGGTCCCGCACACTTTCTACTGCGTCCGGCGCACTCCCACTTGGGTCCCGCACACTCTACGGCGTCCGGCGCACTCCCACTTGGGTCCCGTAAATTTACTACTGCGTCCGGCGCACTCCCACTTGGGTCCTGCACATTTTCTACGGCGTCCTGCGCACTCTCACTTGGGTCCCGCACACTTTCTACGGCGCTCTGCGCAAACCCATTTGGGTCCCGCACACTTTCTACGGCGTCCGTCGCACTCCCACTTGGGTCCCGCAAACTTTCTGCTGCGTCCGGCGCACTCCCACTTGGGTCCGGCACACTTTATACGGCGTCCGGCGCACTTCCACTTGGGTCCCGCAGACTTTCTACGGCGTCCGGCGCACTCCCACTTGGGTCCCGCACACTTTCTACGGCGTCCGGCGCACTCCCACTTGGGTCCCGCACACTTTCTACTGCGTCCGGCGCACTCCCACTTGGGTCCCGCACACTTTCTACGGCGTCCGGCGCACTCCCACTTGGGTCCCTCACACTTTCTACGGCGTCCGGCGCACTCCCACTTGGGTCCCGCACACTTTCTACGGCGCCCGGCGCACTCCCGTTTGGGTCCCGCACACTTTCTACGGCGTCCGGCGCACTCCCACTTGGGTCCCGCACACTTTCTACGGCGTCCGGCGCACTCCCACTAGGTCCCGCACACTTTCTACTGCGTCCGGCGCACTCCCACTTGGGTCCCGCACACTTTCTACTGCGTCCGGCGCACTCCCACTTGGGTCCCGCACACTTTCTACGGCGTCCGTCGCACTCCCACTTTGGTCCCGCACACTTTCTGCTGCGTCCGGCGCACTCCCACTAGGGTTCCGCACACTTTCTACGGCGTCCGGCGCACTCCCACTTGGGCCCCGTACACTTTCTACTGCGTCCGGCGCACTCCCACTTGGGTCCCGCACACTTTCTACTGCGTCCAGCGCACTCCCACTTGGGTCCCGCACACTTTCTACTGCGTCCGGCCGCGCTCCCACTTGGGTCCCGCACACTTTCTACTGCGTCCGGCGCACTCCCACTTGGGTCCCGCACACTTTCTACTGCGTCCGGCGCACTCCCACTTGGGTCCCGCACACTTTCTACGGCGTCCAGCGCACTCCCACTTAGGTCCCGCACATTTTCTACTGCGTCCGGTCCGGCGCACTCCCACTCGGGTCCCGCACACTTTCTAGGGCGTGCGGCGCACTTCCACTTGGGTCCCGCACATATTCTACGGCGTCCTGCGCACTCCCACTAGGGTTCCGCACACTTTCTACGGCGTCCGGCGCACTCCCACTTGGGCCCCGTACACTTTCTACTGCGTCCGGCGCACTCCCACTTGGGTCCCGCACACTTTCTACTGCGTACGGCCGCGCTCCCACTTGGGTCCCGTACACTTTCTACGGCGTCCAGCGCACTCCCACTTGGGTCCCGCACACTTTCTACTGCGTCCGGCGCACTCCCACTAGGGTCCCGCACACTTTCTACGGCGTCCAGCGCACTCCCACTTAGGTCCCGCACATTTTCTACTGCGTCCGGTACGACGCACTCCCACTCGGGTCCCGCACACTTTCTACGGCGTCCGGCGCACTCCACTTGGGTCCCGCACACTTTCTACTGCGTCCGGCGCACTCCCACTGGGGTCCCGCACACTTTCTACGGCGTCCGGCGCACTCCCACTTGGGTCCCGCACACTTTCTACTGCGTCCGGCGCACTCCCACTTGGGTCCCGCACACTTTCTACGGCGTCCGGCGCACTCCCACTTGGGTCCCGCACACTTTCTACGGCGTCCGGCGCACTCCCACTTGGGTCCCGCACACTTTCTTCGGCGTCCGGCGCTTTCTCACTTGAGTCCCTCACACTTTCTACTGCGTCCGGCGCACTCCCACTTGTGTCCCGCACACCTTTTACGGCGTCCGGCGCACTCCCACTTGGGTCCCGAACACTTTCTACTGCGTCCGGCGCACCCCCACCGGGTCCCGCACACTTTCTACTGCGTCCGGCGCACTCCCACTTGGGTCCCGCACACTTTCTACTGCGTCCGGCCGCGCTCCCACTTGGGTCCCGTACACTTTCTACTGCGTCCGGCGCACTCCCACTTGGGTCCCGCACACTTTCTGTGGCGTCCGGCGCACTCCTACTAGGGTTTCGCACACTTTCTAGGGCGTGCGGCGCACTCCCACTTGGGTCCCGCACACTTTCTACGGCGTCCGGCGCACTCCCACTGGGTTCCGCACACTTTCTACGGCGTCCGGCGCACTCCCACTTGGGTCCCGCACACTTTCTACTGCGTCCGGCGCACTCCCACTTGGGTCCCGCACACTTTCTACTGCGTCCGGTCCGGCGCACTCCCACTTGGGTCCCGCACACTTTCTACGGCGTCCGGTCCGGCGCACTCCCACTCGGGTCCCGCACACTTTCTAGGGCGTGCTGCGCACTTCCACTTTGGTCCCGCACACTTTCTACTGCGTCCGGCCGCGCTCCCACTTGGGTCCCGCACACTTTATACGGCGTCCGGTGCACTCCCACTTGGGTTTCGCACACTTTCTACTGCGTCCGGCGCACTCCCACTTGGGTCCCGCACATTTTCTACTGCGTCGGGCCCGGCGCACTCCCACTCGGGTCCCGCACACTTTCTAGGGCGTTCAGCGCACTCCCACTTAGGTCCCGCACATTTTCTACTGCGTCCGGTCCGGCGCACTCCCACTCGGGTCCCGCACACTTTCTAGGGCGTGCGGCGCACTTCCACTTGGGTCCCGCACACTTTCTACTGCGTACTGCGCACTCCCACTAGGGTCCCGCACCCTTTCTACGCCGCCCGGCGCACTCCCACTTGGGTCCCGCACACTTTCTACTGCGTCCGGCGCACTCCCACTTGGGTCCCGCACACTTTCTACTGCGTCCGGCGCACTCCCACTTGGGTCCCGCACACTTTCTACGGCGTTCTGCGCACTCCCACTTGGGTCCCGCACACTTTCTACTGCGTCCGGCGCACTCCCACTTGGGTCCCGCACACTTTCTACTGCGTCCGGCGCACTCCCACCAGGTCCCGCACACTTTCTACTGCGTCCGGCGCACTCCCACTTGGGTCCCGCACACTTTCTACGGCGTCCAGCGCACTCCCACTTAGGTCCCGCACATTTTCTACTGCGTCCGGTCCGGCGCACTCCCACTCGGGTCCCGCGCACTTTCTAGGGCGTGCGGCGCACTTCCACTTGGGTCCCGCACATATTCTACGGCGTCCTGCGCACTCCCACTAGGGTTCCGCACACTTTCTACGGCGTCCGGCGCACTCCCACTTGGGTCCCGCACACTTTCTACTGCGTCCGGCGCACTCCCACTTGGGTCCCGCACACTTTCTACTGCGTCCGGCCGCGCTCCCACTTGGGTCCCGTACACTTTCTACGGCGTCCGGCGCACTCCCACTAGGGTCCCGCACATTTTCTACTGCGTCCGGTCCGGCGCACTCCCACTCGGGTCCCGCGCACTTTCTACTGCGTCCGGCGCACTCCCACTAGGGTCCCGCACACTTTCTACGGCGTCCAGCGCACTCCCACTTAGGTCCCGCACATTTTCTACTGCGTCCGGTCCGGCGCACTCCCACTCGGGTCCCGCACACTTTCTAGGGCGTGCGGCGCACTTCCACTTGGGTCCCGCACATATTCTACGGCGTCCTGCGCACTCCCACTAGGGTTCCGCACACTTTCTACGGCGTCCGGCGCACTCCCACTTGGGCCCCGTACACTTTCTACTGCGTCCGGCGCACTCCCACTGGGGTCCCGCACACTTTCTACTGCGTCCGGCCGCGCTCCCACTTGGGTCCCGTACACTTTCTACGGCGTCCACCGCACTCCCACTTATGTCCCGTACACTTTCTACTGCGTCCGGCGCACTCCCACTTGGGTCCCGCACACTTTCTACTGCGTACGGCCGCGCTCCCACTTGGGTTTCGCACACTTTCTAGGGCGTGCGGCGCACTTCCACTAGGGTCCCGCACACTTTCTACGGCGTCCAGCGCACTCCCACTTAGGTCCCGCACACTTCACTGCGTCCGGCGCACTCCCACTTGGGTCCCGCACACTTTCTAGGGCGTCCGGCGCACTCCCCCTTCTGTCCCGCACACTTTCTACGGCATCCGGCGCACTCCCACTGGGGTCCCGCACACTTTCTACTGCGTCCGGCGCACTCCCACTTCTGTCCCGCACACTTTCTACGGCGTCCGGCGCACTCCCACTTGGGTCCCGCACACTTTCTACTGCGTCCGGCGCACTCCCACTTGGGTCCCGCACACTTTCTACTGCGTCCGGCGCACTCCCACTTGGGTCCCGCACACTTTCTACTGCGTCCGGCGCACTCCCACTTGGGTCCCGCACACTTTCTACTGCGTCCGGCGCACTCCCACTAGGGTCCCGCACACTTTCTACTGCGTCCGGCGCACTCCCACCAGGGTCCCGCACACTTTCTACGGCGTCCGGCGCACTCCCATGGGTCCCGCACATTTTCTACTGCGTCCGACGCACTCCCACTCGGGTCCCGCACACTTTCTAGGGTGTGCGGCGCACTTCCACTTGGGTCCCGCACATATTCTACGGCGTCCTGCGCACTCCCACTAGGGTCCCGCACACTTTCTACTGCGTCCGGCCGCGCTCCCACTTGGGTCCCGTACACTTTCTACGGCGTCCGACGCACTCCCGATTGTGTTCCGCACACTTTCTACTGCGTCCGGCCGCGCTCCCACTAGGGTCCCGCACACTTTCTACGGCGTCCAGCGCACTCCCACTTAGGTCCCGCACATTTTCTACTGCGTCCGGTCCGGCGCACTCCCACTCGGGTCCCGCGCACTTTCTACTGCGTCCGGCGCACTCCCACTAGGGTCCCGCACACTTTCTACGGCGTCCAGCGCACTCCCACTTAGGTCCCGCACACTTTCTACGGCGTCCGGCGCACTCCCACTCTGGGTCCCGCACACTTTCTACTGCGTCCGGCGCACTCCCACTTGGGTCCCGCACACTTTCTACGGCGTCCGGCGCACTCCCACTTGGGTCCCGCACACTTTCTACTGCGTCCGGCGCACTCCCACTTGGGTCCCGCACACTTTCTACGGCGTCCGGCGCACTCCCACTTGGGTCCCGCACACTTTCTACTGCGTCCGGCGCACTCCCACTTGGGTCCCGCACACTTTCTACTGCGTCCGGCGCACTCCCACTTGGGTCCCGCACACTTTCTACGGCGTCCGGCGCACTCCCACTTGGGTCCCGCACACTTTCTACGGCGTCCGGCGCACTCCCACTTGGGTCCCGCACACTTTCTACTGCGTCCGGCGCACTCCCACTTGGGTCCCGCACACTTTCTACGGCGTCCGGCGCACTCCCACTTGGGTCCCGCACACTTTCTACGGCGTCCGGCGCACTCCCACTTGGGTCCCGCACACTTTCTACTGCGTCCGGCGCACTCCCACTTGGGTCCCGCACACTTTCTACTGCGTCCGGCGCACTCCCACTTGGGTCCCGCACACTTTCTACGGCGTCCGGCGCACTCCCACTCGGGTCCCGCACACTTTCTACGGCGTCCGGCGCACTCCCACTTGGGTCCCGCACACTTTCTACTGCGTCCGGCGCACTCCCACTTGGGTCCCGCACACTTTCTACTGCGTCCGGCGCACTCCCACTTGGGTCCCGCACACTTTCTACGGCGTCCGGCGCACTCCCACCAGGGTCCCGCACACTTTCTACTGCGTCCGGCGCACTCCCACTTGGGTCCCGCACACTTTCTACTGCGTCCGGCGCACTCCACTTGGGTCCCGCACACTTTCTACTGCGTCCGGTCCGGCGCACTCCCAGGGTCCCGCACACTTTCTACCGGCGTCCGGCGCACTCCACTTGGGTCCCGCACACTTTCTACGGCGTCCGGCGCACTCCCACTTGGGTCCCGCACACTTTCTACTGCGTCCGGTCCGGCGCACTCCCACTTGGGTCCCGCACACTTTCTACTGCGTCCGGCGCACTCCCACTTGGGTCCCGCACACTTTCTACGGCGTCCGGCGCACTCCCACTTGGGTCCCGCACACTTTCTACGGCGTCCGGCGCACTCCCACTTGGGTCCCGCACACTTTCTACTGCGTCCGGCGCACTCCACTTGGGTCCGCACACTTTCTACTGCGTCCGGCGCACTCCCACTTGGGTCCCGCACACTTTCTACGGCGTCCGGCGCACTCCCACTTGGGTCCCGCACACTTTCTACTGCGTCCGGCGCACTCCCACCAGGGTCCCGCACACTTTCTACGGCGTCCGGCGCACTCCCACTTCGGGTCCGCACACTTTCTACGGCGTCCGGCGCACTCCCACTCGGGTCCCGCACACTTTCTACGGCGTCCGGCGCACTCCCACTAGGTCCCGCACACTTTCTACTGCGTCCGGCGCACTCCCACTTGGGTCCCGCACACTTTCTACTGCGTCCGGTCGCACTCCCACTTGGGTCCCGCACACTTTCTACTGCGTCCGGCGCACTCCCACTTGGGTCCCGCACACTTTCTACGGCGTCCGGCGCACTCCCACTTCTGGGTCCCGCACACTTTCTACGGCGTCCGGTCCGGCGCACTCCCACTTGGGTCCCGCACACTTTCTACTGCGTCCGGCGCACTCCCACTTGGGTCCCGCACACTTTCTACGGCGTCCGGCGCACTCCCACTTGGGTCCCGCACACTTTCTACTGCGTCCGGCGCACTCCCACTTGGGTCCCGCACACTTTCTACTGCGTCCGGCGCACTCCCACTTGGGTCCCGCACACTTTCTACTGCGTCCGGCGCACTCCCACTTGGGTCCCGCACACTTTCTACTGCGTCCGGTCCGGCGCACTCCCACTCGGGTCCCGCACACTTTCTACTGCGTCCGGCGCACTCCACTTGGGTCCCGCACACTTTCTACGGCGTCCGGCGCACTCCCACTAGGGTCCCGCACACTTTCTACGGCGTCCGGCGCACTCCCACTTGGGTCCCGCACACTTTCTACTGCGTCCGGCGCACTCCCACTTGGGTCCCGCACACTTTCTACTGCGTCCGGCCGCGCTCCCACTGGGTCCCGCACTTTCTGCGTCCGGCGCACTCCCACTTGGGTCCCGCACACTTTCTACTGCGTCCGGCGCACTCCCACTAGGGTCCCGCACACTTTCTACGGCGTCCAGCGCACACTTTCTACGGCGTCCAGCGCACTCCCACTTAGGTCCCGCACATTTTCTACGGCGTCCGGCGCACTCCCACTGGGTCCCGCACACTTTCTACTGCGTCCGGCGCACTCCCACTTGGGTCCCGCACACTTTCTACGGCGTCCGGCGCACTCCCACTTGGGTCCCGCACACTTTCTACTGCGTCCGGCGCACTCCCACTGGGTCCCGCACACTTTCTACTGCGTCCGGCGCACTCCCACTTGGGTCCCGCACACTTTCTACGGCGTCCGGCGCACTCCCACTTGGGTCCCGCACACTTTCTACTGCGTCCGGCGCACTCCCACTTGGGTCCCACACACTTTATACTGGGTCCGGCGCACTCCCACTTGGGTCCCGCACACTTTCTACGGCGTCCAGCGCACTCCCACTTAGGTCCCGCACATTTTCTACTGCGTCCGGTCCGGCGCACTCCCACTCGGGTCCCGCACACTTTCTAGGGCGTGCGGCGCACTTCCACTTGGGTCCCGCACATATTCTACGGCGTCCTGCGCACTCCCACTAGGGTTCCGCACACTTTCTACGGCGTCCGGCGCACTCCCACTTGGGCCCCGTACACTTTCTACTGCGTCCGGCGCACTCCCACTTAGGTCCGCACACTTTCTACTGCGTCCGGCCGCGCTCCCCCTTGGGCCCCGTACACTTTCTACGGCGTCCGGCGCACTCCCACTTATATCCCGTACACTTTCCACTGCGTCCGGCGCACTCCCAATTGGGTCCCGCACACTTTTTTTGCGTCCGGCGCACACCCACTTTGGTCCCGCGCACTTTCTACGGCGTCCGGCGCACTCCCGCTTGGGTCCCGCACACTTTCTACTGCGTCCAGCCGCGCTCCCACTAGGGTCCCGCACACTTTCTACTGCGTCCGGCCGCGCTCCCACTTGGGTCCCGTACACTTTCTACGGCGTCCGGCGCACTCCCACTTGGGTCCCGCACACTTTCTACTGCGTCCGGCGCACTCCCACTTGGGTCCCGCACACTTTCTACTGCGTCCGGCGCACTCCCACTTGGGTCCCGCACACTTTCTACGGCGTCCGGCGCACTCCCACTTGGGTCCCGCACACTTTCTACGGCGTCCGGCGCACTCCCACTTGGGTCCCGCACACTTTCTACTGCGTCCGGCGCACTCCCACTCTGGGTCCGCACACTTTCTACGGCGTCCGGCGCACTCCCACTTGGGTCCCGCACACTTTCTACTGCGTCCGGTCCGGCGCACTCCCACTTGGGTCCCGCACACTTTCTACTGCGTCCGGCGCACTCCCACTTGGGTCCCGCACACTTTCTACGGCGTCCGGCGCACTCCCACTTGGGTCCCGCACACTTTCTACGGCGTCCGGCGCACTCCCACTTGGTCCCGTACACTTTCTACTGCGTCCGGCGCACTCCCACTTGGGTCCCGCACACTTTCTACTGCGTCCGGCCGCGCTCCCACTTGGGTCCCGCACACTTTCTACGGCGTCCAGCGCACTCCCACTTGGGTCCCGCACACTTTCTACTGCGTCCGGTCCGGCGCACTCCCACTTGGGTCCCGCACACTTTCTACGGCGTCCGGCGCACTCCCACTTGGGTCCCGCACACTTTCTACTGCGTCCGGCGCACTCCCACTTGGGTCCCGCACACTTTCTACGGCGTCCGGCGCACTCCCACTTGGGTCCCGCACACTTTCTACGGCGTCCGGCGCACTCCCACTTGGGTCCCGCACACTTTCTACGGCGTCCGGCGCACTCCCACTTGGGTCCCGCACACTTTCTACTGCGTCCGGCGCACTCCCACTTGGGTCCCGCACACTTTCTACTGCGTCCGGCGCACTCCCACTTGGGTCCCGCACACTTTCTACTGCGTCCGGCGCACTCCCACTTGGGTCCCGCACACTTTCTACTGCGTCCGTCCGGCGCACTCCCACTTGGGTCCCGCACACTTTCTACTGCGTCCGGCGCACTCCCACTTGGGTCCCGCACACTTTCTACGGCGTCCGGCGCACTCCCACTAGGGTCCCGCACACTTTCTACGGCGTCCGGCGCACTCCCACTTGGGTCCCGTACACTTTCTACTGCGTCCGGCGCACTCCCACTTGGGTCCCGCACACTTTCTACTGCGTCCGGCGCGCTCACTAGGGTCCCGCACACTTTCTACGGCGTCCGGCGCACTCCACTTGGGTCCCGCACACTTTCTACGGCGTCCGGCGCACTCCCACCAGGTCCCGCACACTTTCTACTGCGTCCGGCGCACTCCCACTGGGTCCCGCACACTTTCTACCGCGTCCGGTCCGGCGCACTCCCACTTGGGTCCCGCACACTTTCTACTGCGTCCGGCGCACTCCCACTGGGTCCCGCACACTTTCTACTGCGTCCGGCGCACTCCCACTTGGGTCCCGCACACTTTCTACTGCGTCCGGCGCACTCCCACTAGGGTCCCGCACACTTTCTACTGCGTCCGGCGCACTCCCACTTAGGTCCCGCACACTTTCTACTGCGTCCGGCGCACTCCCACTTGGGTCCCGCACACTTTCTACTGCGACCGGCGCACTCCCACTTGAGTCCCGCACATTTTCTACTGCGTCCGGCGCACTCCCACTTGGGCCCCGCACACTTTCTACGGCGTCCGGCGCACTCCCACTTGGGCCCCGTACACTTTCTACTGCGTCCGGCGCACTCCCACTTGGGTCCCGCACACTTTCTACTGCGTCCGGCCGCGCTCCCACTTGGGTCCCGTACACTTTCTACGGCGTCCACCGCACTCCCACTTATGTCCCGTACACTTTCTACGGCGTCCGGCGCACTCCCACTTGGGTCCCGCACACTTTCTACTGCGTCGGCCGCGCCACTCCCACTGGGTCCCGCTACTACGTCCGGCGCACTCCCACTTGGGTCCCGCACACTTTCTACTGCGTCCGGTCCGGCGCACTCCCACTTGGGTCCCGCACACTTTTTACTGCGTCCGGCGCACTCCCACTCGGGTCCCGCACACTTTCTAGGGCGTGCGGCGCACTTCCACTGGGTCCCGCACATATTCTACGGCGCCCTGCGCACTCCCACTAGGGTTCCGCACACTTTCTACGGCGTCCGGCGCACTCCCACTTGGGCCCCGTACACTTTCTACTGCGTCCGGCGCACTACCACTTGGGTCCCGCACACTTTCTACTGCGTCCGGCGCGCTCCCACTTGGGTCCCGCACACTTTCTACGGCGTCCAGCGCACTCCCACTTGGGTCCCGCACACTTTCTACTGCGTCCGGTCCGGCGCACTCCCATTTGGGCCCCGCACACTTTTTACTGCGTCCGGCGCACTCCCACTTGGGTCCCGCACACTTTCTACGGCGTCCGGCGCACTCCCACTTGGGTCCCGCACACTTTCTACTGCGTCCGGCGCACTCCCACTTGGGTCCCGCACACTTTCTACTGCGTCCGGCGCACTCCCACTTGGGTCCCGCACACTTTCTACGGCGTCCGGCGCACTCCCACTTGGGTCCCGCACACTTTCTACTGCGTCCAGGCGCACTCCCACTAGGGTCCCGCACACTTTCTACTGCGTCCGGCGCACTCCCACTTGGGTCCCGCACACTTTCTACTGCGTCCGGCGCACTCCCACTCGGGTCCCGCACACTTTCTACGGCGTCCGGCGCACTCCCACTTGGGTCCCGCACACTTTCTACGGCGTCCGGCGCACTCCCACTTGGGTCCCGCACACTTTCTACGGCGTCCGGCGCACTCCCACTTGGGTCCCGCACACTTTCTACTGCGTCCGGCGCACTCCCACTGGTCCCGCACACTTTCTACTGCGTCCGGCGCACTCCCACTTGGGTCCCGCACACTTTCTACTGCGTGTCCGGCGCACTCCCACTTGGGTCCCGCACACTTTCTACGGCGTCCGGCGCACTCCCACTTGGGTCCCGCACACTTTCTACTGCGTCCGGTCCGGCGCACTCCACTTGGGTCCCGCACACTTTCTACTGCGTCCGGCGCACTCCCACTTGGGTCCCGCACACTTTCTACTGCGTCCGGCGCACTCCCACTTGGGTCCCGCACACTTTCTACTGCGTCCGGCGCACTCCCACCTTGGGTCCCGCACACTTTCTACTGCGTCCGGCGCACTCCACTCGGGTCCCGCACACTTTCTACGGCGTCCGGCGCACTCCCACTTGGGTCCCGCACACTTTCTACGGCGTCCGGCGCACTCCCACTTGGGTCCCGCACACTTTCTACTGCGTCCGGCGCACTCCCACTTGGGTCCCGCACACTTTCTACTGCGTCCGGCCGGCGCACTCCCACTTGGGTCCCGCACACTTTCTACGGCGTCCGGCGCACTCCCACTTGGGTCCCGCACACTTTCTACGGCGTCCGGCGCACTCCCACTAGGTCCCGCACACTTTCTACTGCGTCCGGCGCACTCCCACTGGGGTCCCGCACACTTTCTACGGCGTCCGGCGCACTCCCACTTGGGTCCCGCACACTTTCTACTGCGTCCGGTCCGCGCACTCCCACTGGGTCCCGCACACTTTCTACTGCGTCCGGCGCACTCCACTTGGGTCCCGCACACTTTCTACGGCGTCCGGCGCACTCCCACTTGGGTCCCGCACACTTTCTACTGCGTCCGGCGCACTCTTACATGGGTCCCGCGCACTTTCTACTGCGTCCGGCGCACTCCCACATGGGTCCCGCACACTTTCTACGGCGTGCGGCGCGATCCCACTTGGGTCCCACACACTTTCTGCAGAGTCCTGCGCACTTGCACTTGGGTCCCGCACACTTTCTACGGCGTCCGGCGCACTCCCACTAGAGTTCCGCACACTTTCTACTGCGTCCGGCGCACTCTCCCACTTGGGTCCCGCACACTTTCTACTGCGTCCGGTCCGGCGCACTCCCGTTTGGGTCCCGCCCACTTCCTACGGCCTCCGGCCCCCTCCCACTTGGGCCCCGCACACTTCCTACCGCGTCCGGCGCACTCCCACTTGGGTCCCGCACACTTTCTACGGCGGCCGGCGCACTCCCACTTGGGTCCCGCACACTTTCTACGGCGTCCGGCGCACTCCCACTTGGGTCCCGCACACTTTCTACTGCGTCCGGCGCACTCCCACTTGGGTCCCGCACACTTTCTACTGCGTCCGGCGCACTCCCACTTCTGGGTCCCGCACACTTTCTACTGCGTCCGGTCCGGCGCACTCCCACTTGGGTCCGCACACTTTCTGCGTCCGCGCACTTCCACCAGGGTCCCGCACACTTTCTACGGCGTCCGGCGCACTCCCACCGGGTCCCGCACACTTTCTACGGCGTCCGGCGCACTCCCACTTGGGTCCCGCACACTTTCTACTGCGTCCGGCGCACTCCCCAGGGTCCCGCACACTTTCTACTGCGTCCGGCGCGCACTCCCACTTGGGTCCCGCACACTTTCTACGGCGTTCTGCGCACGCCCACTTGGGTCCCGCACACTTTCTACGGCGTCCGTCGCACTCCCACTTGGGCCCGCACACTTTCTATGGCGTCCGGCGCACTCTCATGTGGGTCCTGCACACTTTCTACGGCGTCCAGCGCACTCCCACTTGGGTCCCGTACACTTTCTACGGCGTCCGGCGCACTCCCACTTGGGTCCCGCACACTTTCTATGGCGTCCGGCGCACTCCCACTTGGGTCCCGCACACTTTCTACGGCGTCCGGCGCACTCCCACTTGGGTTCCGCACACTTTCTACGGCGTCCGGCGCACTCCCACTTGGCCCCGTACACTTTCTACTGCGTCCGGCGCACTCCCACTTGGGTCCGGCACACTTTCTACTGCGTCCGGCCGCGCTCCCACTTGGGTCCCGTACACTTTCTACGGCGTCCAGCGCACTCCCGCTTGGGTCCCGCACACTTTCTACTGCGTCCAGCCGCGCTTCCACTAGGGTCCCGCTACTGCGTCCGGCGCACTCCCACTTGGGTCCCGCACACTTTCTACGGCGTCCAGCGCACTCCCACTTAGGTCCCGCACATTTTCTACTGCGTCCGGTCCGGCGCACTCCCACTCGGGTCCCGCACACTTTCTAGGGCGTGCGGCGCACTTCCACTTGGGTCCCGCACATATTCTACGGCGTCCTGCGCACTCCCACTAGGGTTCCGCACACTTTCTACGGCGTCCGGCGCACTCCCACTTGGGCCCCGTACACTTTCTACTGCGTCCGGCGCACTCCCACTTGGGTCCCGCACACTTTATACTGCGTCCGGCCGCGCTCCCACTTGGGTCCCGCACACTTTCTACTGCGTCCAGCCGCGCTTCCACTAGGGTCCCGCTACTGCGTCCGGCGCACTCCCACTTGGGTCCCGCACACTTTCTACTGCGTCCGGCGCACTCCCACTAGGGTCCCGCACACTTTCTACCGCGTCCGGTCCGGCGCACTCCCACTTGGGTCCCGCACACTTTCTACTGCGTCCGGTGCACTCCCACTTGGGTTTCGCACATTTTCTACCGAGTCCGGCGCACTCCCAGTAAGGTCCCACACACTTTATACTGGGTCCGGCGCACTCCCACTTGGGTCCCGCACACTTTCTACGGCGTCCAGCGCACTCCCACTTAGGTCCCGCACATTTTCTACTGCGTCCGGTCCGGCGCACTCCCACTCGGGTCCCGCACACTTTCTAGGGCGTGCGGCGCACTTCCACTTGGGTCCCGCACACTTTCTACGGCGTCCGGCGCACTCCCACTTGGGCCCCGTACACTTTCTACTGCGTCCGGCGCACTCCCACTTGGGTCCCGCACACTTTCTACTGCGTCCGGCCGCGCTCCCACTTGGGTCCCGTACACTTTCTACGGCGTCCACCGCACTCCCACTTATGTCCCGTACACTTTCTACGGCGTCCGGCGCACTCCCACTTGGGTCCCGCACACTTTATACTGCGCCCGGCCCCGCTCCCACTAGGGTCCCGCTACTACGTCCGGCGCACTCCCACTTGGGTCCCGCACACTTTCTACTGCGTCCGGTCCGGCGCACTCCCATTTGGGCCCCGCACACTTTTTACTGCGTCCGGCGCACTCCCACTCGGGTCCCGCACACTTTCTAGGGCGTGCGGCGCACTTCCACTTGGGTCCCGCACATATTCTACGGCGTCCTGCGCACTCCCACTAGGGTTCCGCACACTTTCTACGGCGTCCGGCGCACTCCCACTTGGGCCCCGTACACTTTCTACTGCGTCCGGCGCACTCCCACTTGGGTCCCGCACACTTTCTACTGCGTCCGGCCGCGCTCCCACTTGGGTCCCGTACACTTTCTACGGCGTCCAGCGCACTCTCGCTTGGGTCCCGCACACTTTCTACTGCGTCCAGCCGCGCTTCCACTAGGTTCCGCTACTGCGTCCGGCGCACTCCCACTTGGGTCCCGCACACTTTCTACTGCGTCCGGCGCACTCCCACTAGGGTCCCGCACACTTTCTACCGCGTCCGGTCCGGCGCACTCCCACTTGGGTCCCGCACACTTTCTACTGCGTCCGGTGCACTCCCACTTGGGTTTCGCACATTTTCTACCGAGTCCGGCGCACTCCCACTTGGGTCCCGCACACTTTCTACGGCGTCCGGCGCACTCCTACTTGGATTTCGCACATTTTCTACCGAGTCCGGCGCACTCCCAGTAAGGTCCCACACACTTTATACTGGGTCCGGCGCACTCCCACTTAGGTCCCGCACATTTTCTACTGCGTTCGGTCCGGCGCACTCCCATTCGGGTCCCGCACACTTTCTAGGGCGTGCGGCGCACTTCCACTTGGGTCCCGCACACTTTCTACGGCGTCCGGCGCACTTCCACTTGGGTCCCGCACATATTCTACGGCGTCCTGCGCACTCCCACTTGGGTCCCGTACACTTTCTACGGCGTCCACCGCACTCCCACTTATGTCCCGTACACTTTCTACTGCGTGTCCGGCGCACTCCCACTTGAGTCCCTCACACTTTCTACTGCGTCCGGCGCACTCCCACTTGGGTCCCGCACACCTTCTACGGCGTCCGGCGCACTCCCACTTGGGTCCCGAACACTTTCTACTGCGTCCGGCGCACTCCCACTTGGGCCCGCACATTTTCTACGGCGTCCGGCGCACTCCCACTGGGGTCCCGCACACTTTCTACTGCGTCCGGCGCACTCCCACTTGGGTCCCGCACACTTTCTACGGCGTCCGGCGCACTCCCACTTGGGTCCCGCACACTCTACGGCGTCCGGCGCACTCCCACTTGGGTCCCGTAAATTTACTACTGCGTCCGGCGCACTCCCACTTGGGTCCTGCACATTTTCTACGGCGTCCTGCGCAATCCCACTTGGGTCCCGCACACTTTCTACGGCGTCCTGCGCACTCCCACTTGGGTCCCACACACTTTATATGGCGTTCGGCGCACTCCCACTTGGGTCCCGCACACTTTCTACTGCGTCCGGCGCACTCCCACTTGGGTCCCGCATGCTTTCTACGGCGTGTGGCGCACTCCCACTTGGGTCCCGCACACTTTCTACGGCGTCCGGCGCACTCCCACTGGGTCCCGCACACTTTCTACTGCGTCCGGCGCACTCCCACTTGGGTCCCGCACACTTTCTACTGCGTCCGGCGCACTCCCACTTGGGTCCCGCACACTTTCTACGGCGTCCGGCGCACTCCCACTTGGGTCCCGCACACTTTCTCCTGCGTCCGGTCCGGCGCACTCCCACTTGGGTCCCGCACACTTTCTATGGCGTCCGGCGCACTCCCATATGGGTCCCGCACACTTTCTGTTACGTCCGGCGCACTCCCACGTGGGTCCCGCACATTTTCTATGGCGTCCGGGGCACTCCCACTTGGGTCCCGCATATTTTATATATCGTCCGGCGCACTCCCATATGGGTCCCACACACATTCTACGGCGTCCTGCGCACTTCCAGTTGAGCCCCGCACACTTCCTAGGCGTCCGGCGCACTCCCACTTGGGCACACTTTCTACGGCGTCTGGCGCACTCCCATATGGGTCCCACATACTTTCTACGGCGTCCGGCGCACTCCCACTGGGTCCCGCACACTTTCTACGGCGTCCGGCGCACTCCACTTGGGTCCCGCACACTTTCTACGGCGTCCGGCGCACTCCCACTTGGGTCCCGCACACTTTCTACTGCGTCCAGCCGCACTCCCACTAGGTCCCGCACACTTTCTACGGCGTCCGGCGCACTCCCACTTGGGTCCCGCACACTTTCTACGGCGTCCGGTCCGGCGCACTCCCACTTGGGTCCCGCACACTTTCTACGGCGTCCGGCGCACTCCACTTGGGTCCGCACACTTTCTACGGCGTCCGGCGCACTCCCACTCGGGTCCCGCACACTTTCTACTGCGTCCGGCGCACTCCCACTTGGGTCCCGCACACTTTCTACTGCGTCCGGTCCGGCGCACTCCCACTTGGGTCCCGCACACTTTCTACGGCGTCCGGCGCACTCCCACTTGGGTCCCGCACACTTTCTACTGCGTCCGGCGCACTCCCACTAGGGTCCCGCACACTTTCTACGGCGTCCAGCGCACTCCCACTTAGGTCCCGCACACTTTCTACGGCGTCCAGCGCACTCCCACTTAGGTCCCGCACATTTTCTACTGCGTCCGGTCCGGCGCACTCCCACTCGGGTCCCGCACACTTTCTACGGCGTGCGGCGCACTTCCACTTGGGTCCCGCACACTTTCTACGGCGTCCGGCGCACTCCCACTTGGGTCCGTGCGCTTTCTACGGCGTCCGGCGCACTCCCACTTGGGCCCCGTGCACTTTCTACTGCGTCCGGCGCACTCCCACTGGGGTCCCGCACACTTTCGACTGCGTCCGGCCGCGCTCCCACTTGGGTCCCGCACACTTTCTACGGCGTCCGTCGCACTCCCACTTGGGCCCCGTACACTTTCTACTGCGTCCGGCGCACTCCCACTTGGGTCCCGCACACTTTCTACTGCGTCCGGCGCACTCACACTAGGGTCCCGCACACTTTCTACCGCGTCCGGTCCGGCGCACTCCCATTTGGGTCCCGCACACTTTCTACTGCGTCCGGCGCACTCCCACTCTGGGTCCCGCACACTTTCTACTGCGTCCGGTCCGGCGCACTCCCACTTGGGTCCCGCACACTTTCTACTGCGTCCGGCGCACTCCCACTGGGTCCCGCACACTTTCTACGGCGTCCGGCGCACTCCCACTTGGGTCCCGCACACTTTCTACGGCGTCCGGCGCACTCCCACTTGGGTCCCGCACACTTTCTACCTGCGTCCGGCGCACTCCCACTTCGGGTCCCGCACACTTTCTACGGCGTCCGGCGCACTCCCACTTGGGTCCCGCACACTTTCTACTGCGTGTCCGGCGCACTCCCACTTGGGTCCCGCACACTTTCTACGGCGTCCGGCGCACTCCCACTTGGGTCCCGCACACTTTCTACTGCGTCCGGCGCACTCCCACTTGGGTCCCGCACACTTTCTACTGCGTCCGGTCCGGCGCACTCCCACTTGGGTCCCGCACACTTTCTACGGCGTCCGGCGCACTCCCACTTGGGTCCCGCACACTTTCTACTGCGTCCGGTCCGCGCACTCCCACCAGGTCCCGCACACTTTATACTGCGTCCGGCAGCGCTCCCACTTGGGTCCCGCACACTTTCTACTGCGTCCGGCGCACTCCCACTAGGGTCCCGCACACTTTCTACCGCGTCCGGTCCGGCGCACTCCCACTTGGGTCCTGCACACTTTCTACTGCGTCCGGTCCGGCGCGCACTCCCACTCTGGGTCCCGCACACTTTCTACGGCGTCCGGTGCACTCCCACTTGGGTCCCGCACACTTTCTACGGCGTCCGGCGCACTCCCACTAGGGTCCCGCACACTTTATACGGCGTCCGGCGCACTCCCACGTGGGTTCCGCACACTTTCTATGGCGTGTGGCGCACTCCCACTTAGGTCCCGCACATTTTCTACTGCGTCCGGTCCGGCGCACTCCCACTCGGGTCCCGCACACTTTCTAGGGCGTCCGGTCCGGCGCACTCCCATTTGGGCCCCGCACACTTTTTACTGCGTCCGGCGCACTCCCACTTGGGTTTCGCACATTTTCTACTGAGTCCGGCGCACTCCCAGTAAGGTCCCACACACTTTATACTGGGTCCGGCGCACTCCCACTTGGGTCCCGCACACTTTCTACTGCGTCCGGCCGCGCTCCCACTTGGGTCCCGTACACTTTCTACGGCGTCCAGCGCACTCTCGCTTGGGTCCCGCACACTTTCTACTGCGTCCAGCCGCGCTTCCACTTGGGTCCCGCACACTTTATACTGCGCCCGGCCCCGCTCCCACTAGGGTCCCGCACACTTTCTAGGGCGTGCGGCGCACTCCCACTTGGGTCCCGCACACGTTCTACCGCTCCGGTCCGGCCCGCTCCCACCTGCCTCCCGCACTCTTCCTACTGCGCCCGGTGCACCCCCACTTGGGTTTCGCACATTTTCTACCGAGTCCGGCGCCCTCCCACTTGGGTCCCGCACACTTTCTACGGCGTCCGGCGCACTCCCGCTTGAGTCCCGCACACTTTCTACGGCGTCCGGCGCACTCCCACTTGGGTCCCGCACACTTTCTGTGGCGTCCGGCGCACTCCCACTTGGGTCCCACACACTTTCTACTGCGTCCGGCGCACTCCCACTTAGGTCCCACACACTTTATACGGCGTCCAGCGCACTCCCACTTGGGTCCCGCACACTTTCTACTGCGTCCGGTCCGGCGCACTCCCACTGGGTCCCGCACACTTTCTAGGGCGTCCGGCGCACTCCCACTTGGGTCCCGCACATATTCTACGGCGTCCTGCGCACTCCCACTAGGGTTCCGCACACTTTCTACGGCGTCCGGCGCACTCCCACTTATGTCCCGTACACTTTCTACTGCGTCCGGCGCACTCCCACTTGGGTCGCGCACACTTTCTACTGCGTCCGGCCGCGCTCCCACTTAGGTCCCGCACACTTTCTACGGCGTCCGGCGCACTTCCACTAGGGTCCCGCACACTTTCTACTGCGTCCGGTCCGGCGCACTCACTCCCACTTGGGTCCCGCACACTTTCTACTGCGTCCGGCGCACTCCCACTTGGGTCCCGCACACTTTCTACTGCGTGCGGCGCACTCCCATGTGGGTCCCACACAATTTCTCCGGCGTGCGGCGCACTCCCATATGGGTACCACACACTTTCTACGGCGTCCGGCGCACTCCCAGTTCTGCCCCGCACACTTTCTATCGCGTCCGGCGCACTCCCATATGGGTCCCGCACATTTTATATGGCGTCCGGCGCCTTCCCACTTGGATCCCACACGATTTCTGCGGCACCCTGCGCACTCCCACTTGGATCCCGCACACTTTCTATGGCGTCGGGCGCACTCCCACTTGGGTCCCACACACTTTCTTCGGCGTGCGGCGCACTCCCACTTGTGTCCGACACACTTTCTACTGCGTCCGGCGCACTCCCACTTGGGTCCCGCACACTTTCTACGGCGTCCGGCGCACTTCCACTTAGGTCCCGCACACTTTCTCTCCTGCGTCCGGTCCGGCGCACTCCCACTTGTGTCCCGCACATTTTCCACGATGTCCAGAGCGCTTCCACTTGAATCCCGCACACTTTCTACGGCGTCTGGCGCATTCTCACTAGGGTCACGCACGTTTTCTACGACGTCTTGCGCACTCCCACTTGGGTCCCGCACACTCTCTACTGCGTCCGGCGCACTCCCACTTGGGTCCCACACACTTTCTACGGCGTCCGGCGCACTCCCGCTTGGGTCCCGCACACTTTCTACTGCGTCCAGCCGCGCTCCCACTAGGGTCCCGCTACTGCGTCCGGCGCACTCCCACTTGGGTCCCGCACACTTTCTACGGCGTCCGGCGCTTGGGTCCCGCACACTTTCTACTGCGTCCAGCCGCGCTCCCACTAGGGTCCCGCTACTGCGTCCGGCGCACTCCCACTTTGGTTCCGCACACTTTCTACTGCGTCCGGCGCACTCCCACTAGGGTCCGGCACACTTTCTACCGCGTCCGGCGCTCTCCCACTTTGGTCCCGCACACTTTCTACGGCGTCCGGCGCAATCCCACTCGGGTCCCGCACACTTTCTAGGGCGTGCGGCGCACTTCCACTTGGGTCCCCCACATATTCTACGGCCTCCGGCGCACTCCCACTTGGGTCCCGCACACTTTCTACCGCGTTCGGCGCACTCCCACTTGGGTCCCGCACACTTTCTACGGCGTCCAGCGCACTTCCACTTAGGTCCCGCACATTTTCTCCTGCGTCCGGTCCGGCGCACTCCTACTCGGGTCCCGCACACTTTCTACTGCGTCCGGCGCACTCTCACTAGGGTCCCGCACACTTTCTACGGCGTCCAGCGCACTTCCACTTAGGTCCCGCACACTTTCTACGGCGTCCGGCGCACTCCCATTTGGGTCCCGCACACTTTCTACGGTGTCCAGCGCACTCCCACTTGGGTCCCGCACACTTCCTACGGCGTCCCTGCACTCCCACTTATGTTCCGCACACTTTCTACGGCGTCCGGCGCACTCCCACTTGGGTTCCGTACACTTTCTACGGCGTCCGGCGCACTCTCATTTTGGTCCGCACACTTTCTATGACGTCCGGCGCACTCTCATTTGGGTCCCGCACACTTTCTACGGCGTCCGGCGCACTCTCATTTGGGTCCCGCACACTTTCTACTGCGTCCGGTCCGGCGCACTCCCACTTGGGTCCCGCACACTTTCTACGGCGTCCGGCGCACTCCCACTTGGGCCCCGCACACTTTCTCTGGCGTCCGCCGCACTCCCACTTGGGTCCCGCACACTTTCTACGGCGTCCGGCGCACTCCCACTTGGGTTCCGCACACTTTCTACGGCGTCCGGCGCACTCCCACTTGGGTCCCGCACACTTTCTACTGCGTCCGGCGCACTCCTACTTGGGTCCGGCACACTTTCTACTGCGTCCGGCGCACTCCCACTTGGGTCCCGCACACTTTCTACTGCGTCCGGTCCGGCGCACTCCCACTTGGGTCCCGCACACTTTCTACGGCGTCCGGCGCACTCCCACTTGGGTCCCGCACACTTTCTACTGCGTCCGGCGCACTCCCACTAGGGTCCCGCACACTTTCTACTGCGTCCGGCGCACTCTCCCACTTGGGTCCCGCACACTTTCTACGGCGTCCGGCGCACTCCCACTCTGGGTCCCGCACACTTTCTACTGCGTCCGGCGCACTCCCACTTGGGTCCCGCACACTTTCTACTGCGTCCGGCGCACTCCCACTTGGGTCCCGCACACTTTCTACTGCGTCCGGCGCACTCCCACTTGGGTCCCGCACACTTTCTACGGCGTCCGGCGCACTCCCACTCTGGGTCCCGCACACTTTCTACCGCGTCCGGTCCGGCGCACTCCCACTTGGGTCCCGCACACTTTCTACGGCGTCCGGCGCACTCCCACTTGGGTCCCGCACACTTTCTACGGCGTCCGGCGCACTCCCACTCTGGGTCCCGCACACTTTCTACGGCGTCCGGCGCACTCCTACTCTGGGTCCCGCACACTTTCTACTGCGTCCGGTCCGGCGCACTCCCACTTGGGTCCCGCACACTTTCTACGGCGTCCGGCGCACTCCCACTTGGGTCCCGCACACTTTCTACGGCGTCCGGCGCACTCCCACTTGGGTCCCGCACACTTTCTACTGCGTCCGGCGCACTCCCACTTGGGTCCCGCACACTTTCTACGGCGTCCGGCGCACTCCCACTTGGGTCCCGCACACTTTCTACCGCGTCCGGCGCGCTTCGACTTGGGTCCCGCACACATTCTACGGCATCGCGCGCACTCCCACTTGGGTTCCGCACACTTTCTACGGCGTCCGGCGCACTCCCACTTGGGTCCCGCACACTTTCTACTGCGTCCGGTCCGGCGCACTCCCACTTGGGTCCCGCACACTTTCTACGGCGTCCGGCGCACTCCCACCAGGTCCCGCACACTTTCTACGGCGTCCGTCGCACTCCCACTTGGGTCCCGCACACTTTCTGCTGCGTCCGGCGCACTCCCACTTGGGTCCGGCACACTTTATACGGCGTCCGGCGCACTCCCACTTGGGTCCCGCAGACTTTCTACGGCGTTCTGCGCACACCCATTTGGGTCCCGCACACATTCTACGGCGTCCGGCGTACTCCCACATGGGTCACGCACACTTTCTACTGCGTCCGGCGCACTCCCACTTTCGGGTCCCGCACACTTTCTACGGCGTCCGGCGCACTCCCCACTTGGGTCCCGCACACTTTCTACGGCGTCCGGCGCACTCCCACTAGGTCCCGCACACTTTCTACTGCGTCCGGTTCGGCGCACTCCCATTTGGGCCCCGCACACTTTTTACTGCGTCCGGCGCACTCCCAGTAAGGTCCCACACACTTTATACTGGGTCCGGCGCACTCCCACTTAGGTCCCGCACATTTTCTACTGCGTTCGGTCCGGCGCACTCCCACTCGGGTCCCGCACACTTTCTAGGGCGTGCGGCGCACTTCCACTTGGGTCCCGCACATATTCTACGGCGTCCTGCGCACTCACACTAGGGTTCCGCACACTTTCTACGGCGTCCGGCGCACTCCCACTTGGGTCCCGCACACTTTCTACTGCGTCCGGCGCACTCCCCCTTGGCTCCCGCACACCTTCTACTGCGTCCAGCCGCGCTCCCACTAGGGTCCCCTCCACTTTCTACGGCGTCCGGCGCACTCCCACTTGGGTCCCGCACACTTTCTACTGCGTCCGGCGCACTCTCACTAGGGTCTCGCACACTTTCTACTGCGTCCGGCGCACTCCCACTTGGGTCCCGCACACTTTCTACGGCGTCCGGCGCACTCCCACTGGGGTCCCGCACACTTTCTACTGCGTCCGGCGCACTCCCACTTGGGTCCCGCACACTTTCTACGGCGTCCGGCGCACTCCCACTTGGGTCCCGCACACTTTCTACTGCGTCCGGCGCACTCCCACTGGGTCCCGCACACTTTCTACGGCGTCCGGCGCACTCCCACTTGGGTCCCGCACACTTTCTACCGCGTCCATCCGGCGCACTCCCACGTGGGTCCCGCACACTTTCTACGGCGTCCGGCGCACTCCCACTTGGGTCCCGCACACTTTCGACGGCGTCCGGCGCACTCCGACTTTAGTCCCGCACACTTTCTACGGCGTCCGGCGCACTCCCACTTGGGTCCCGCACACTTTCGACGGCGTCCGGCGCACTCCCACGTGGGTCCCGCACACTTTCTACGGCGTCCGGCGCACTCCCACTTGGGTCCCGCACACTTTCTACTGCGTCCGACGCACTCCCACGTGGGTCCCGCACACTTTCGACGGCGTCTGGCGCACTCTCATTTGGGTCCCGCACACTTTCTACGGCGTCCGGCGCACTCCCACTTGGGTCCCGCACACTTTCTACTGCGTCCGGTCCGGCGCACTCCCACTCGGGTCCCGCACACTTACTACGGCGTCCGGCGCACTCCCACTTAGGTCCCGCACACTTTCTACGGCGTCCGGCGCGCTCCCACTTGGGTCCCGCACACTTTCTACAGCGTCCTCCGCACTCCCACTTGGGTCCCGCACACTTTCTACTGCGTCCGGCGCACTCCCACTTGGGTCCCGCACACTTTCTACTGCGTCCGGCCGCGCTCCCACTTGGGTCCCGCACACTTTCTACGGCGTCCGGCGCACTCCCACTTGGGTCCCGCACACTTTCTACTGCGTCCAGGCGCACTCCCACTTGGGTCCCGCACACTTTCTACTGCGTCCGGCGCACTCCCACTTGGGTCCCGCACACTTTCTACCGCGTCCGGCGCACTCCCACTGGGTCCCGCACACTTTCTACCGCGTCCGGTCCGGCGCACTCCCACTTGGGTCCCGCACACTTTCTACTGCGTCCGGCGCACTCCCACTCTGGGTCCCGCACACTTTCTACGGCGTCCGGCGCACTCCCACTTGGGTCCCGCACACTTTCTACTTCGTCCTGCGCCCTCCCACTAAGGTTCCGCACACTTTCTACGGCGTCCGGCGCACTCCCACTTGGGCCCCGTACACTTTCTACTGCGTCCAGCGCACTCCCACTTAGGTCCCGCACATTTTCTACTGCGTCCGGTCCGGCGCACTCCCACTCGGGTCCCGCACACTTTCTAGGGCGTGCGGCGCGCGTCCACTTGGGTCCCGCACACTTTCTAGGGCGTCCTGCGCACTCCCACTAGGGTTCCGCACACTTTCTACGGCGTCCGGCGCACTCCCACCTGGGTCCCGCACACTTTCTACTGCGTCCGGCCCACTCTCACTAGGGTTCCGCACACTTTCTACTGCGTCCGGCCGCGCTCCCACTTGGGTCCCGCACATTTTCTACCGAGTCCGGCGCACTCCCAGTAAGGTCCCACACACTTTATACTGGGTCCGGCCGCGCTCCCACTAGGGTCCCGCTACTGCGTCCGGCACACTCCCATTTGGGCCCCGCACACTTTTCACTGCGGCTGGCGCACTCCCACTGGGTCCCGCACACTTTCTACCGCGTCTGGTCCGGCGCACTCCCACTGGGTCCCGCACATTTTCTACTGCGTCCGGTCCGGCGCACTCCCACTCGGGTCCCGCACACTTTCTACGGCGTCCGGCGCACTCCCACATGGGTCCCGCACACTTTCTACGGCGTCCAGCGCACTCCCACTTAGGTCCCGCACACTTTCTACGGCGTCCGGCGCACTCCCACTTGGGTCCCGCACACTTTCTACTGCGTCCGGCGCACTCCCACTTGGGTCCCGCACACTTTCTACGGCGTCCGGCGCACTCCCATGGGTCCCGCACACTTTCTACCGCGTCTGGTCCGGCGCACTCCCACTCGGGTCCCGCACACTTTCTAGGGCGTGCGGCGCACTTCCACTTGGGTCCCGCACATATTCTACGGCGTCCTGCGCACTCCCACTAGGGTTCCGCACACTTTCTACGGCGTCCGGCGCACTCCCACTTGGGCCCCGTACACTTTCTACTGCGTCCGGCGCACTCCCACTTGGGTCCCGCACACTTTCTACTGCGTCCGGCCGCACTCCCACTTGGGTCCCGCACACTTTCTACGGCGTGCGGCGCACTGCCACTTGGGGTTCGCACACTTTCTACTGCGTCCGGTCCGGCGCACTCCCACTTGGGTCCCGCACACTTTCTGTGGCGTCCGGCGCACTCCCACTTGGGTCCCGCACACTTTCTAGGGCGTGCGGCGCACTCCCACTTGGGTCCCGCACACTTTCTACGGCGTCCGGCGCACTCCCACTTGGGTTTCGCACACTTTCTACTGCACCTGGCGCACTCCCACTTCTGTCCCGCACACTTTCTACGGCATTCGGCGCACTCCCACTTGGGTCCCGCACACTTTCTACGGCGTCCGGCGCACTCCCACTTGGGTCCCGCACACTTTCTACGGCGTCCGGCGCACTCCCACTTGGGTCCCGCACACTTTCTACTGCGTCCGGCCGCGCTCCCACTAGGGTACCGCTACTGCGTCCGGCGCACTCCCACTTGGGTCCCGCACACTTTCTACTGCGTCCGGCGCACTCCCACTAGGGTCCCGCACACTTTCTACCGCGTCCGGCGCACTCCCAATTGGGTCCCGCACACTTTTCACTGCGTCCGGTCCGGCGCACTCCTACTCGGGTCCCGCACACTTTCTATGGCGTCCGGCGCTCTCCCACTTCGGTCCCGCAAACTTTCTACGGCGTCCGGCGCACTCCCACTTGGGTTCCGCACACTTTCTACGGCGTCCGGCGCACTCCCACTTGGCCCCGTACACTTTCTACTGCGTCCGGCGCACTCCCACTTGGGTCCGGCACACTTTCTACTGCGTCCGGCGCACTCCCACTAGGGTCCCGCACACTTTCTACGGCGTCCGGCGCACTCCCACTTGGGTCCCGCACACTTTCTACGGCGTCCGGCGCACTCCCACTTGGGTCCCGCACACTTTCTACTGCGTCCGGCGCACTCCCACTTGGGTCCCGCACACTTTCTACTGCGTCCGGCGCACTCCCACTTGGGTCCCGCACACTTTCTACTGCGTCCGGCGCACTCCCACTTGGGTCCCGCACACTTTCTACCGCGTCCGGCGCACTCCCACTTGGGTCCCGCACACTTTCTACGGCGCCCGGCGCACTCCCACTAGGGTCCCGCACACTTTCTACCGCGTCCGGCGCACTCCCACTTGGGTCCCGCCCACTTCCTACGGCGTCCAGCGCACTCCCACTTGGGTCCCGCACACTTTCTACGGCGTCCCGCGCACTCCCACTTGGGTCCCGCACACTTTATACGGCGTCCGGCGCACTCCCACTTGGGTTCCGCACACTTTCTACGGCGTCCGGCGCACACCCATTTGGGTCCCGCACAATTTCTACGGCGTCCGGCGCACTCCCACTTGGGTTCCGCACACTTTCTACGCCGTTCGGCGCACCCCCTCTTCGGTCCCGCACATTTTCTACTGCGTCCGGTCCGGCGCACTCCCACTTGGGTCCCGCACACTTTCTACGGCGTCCGGCGCACTTCCACTTGGGTCCCGCACATATTCTACGGCGTCCTGCGCACTCCCACTTGGGTCCCGTACACTTTCTACGGCGTCCACCGCACTCCCACTTATGTCCCGTACACTTTCTACTGCGTCCGGCGCACTCCCACTTGGGTCCCGCACACTTTATACTGCGCCCGGCCCCGCTCCCACTAGGGTCCCGCTACTACGTCCGGCGCACTCCCACTTGAGTCCCGCACACTTTCTACTGCGTCCGGTCCGGCGCACTCCCATTTGGGCCCCGCACACTTTTTACTGCGTCCGGCGCACTCCCACTTGGGTCCCGCACACTTTCTAGGGCGTGCGGCGCACTCCCACTTGGGTCCCGCACACTTTCTACGGCGTCCGGCGCACTCCCACTTGGGTTTCGCACACTTTCTACTGCACCTGGCGCACTCCCACTTCTGTCCCGCACACTTTCTACGGCATTCGGCGCACTCCCACTTGGGTCCCGCACACTTTCTATGGCGTCCGGCGCACTCCTACTTGGGTCCCGTACACTTTCTACTGCGTCCGACGCACTCCCACTTGTGTTCCGCACACTTTCTACTGCGTCCGGCCGCGCTCCCACTAGGGTACCGCTACTGCGTCCGGCGCACTCCCACTTGGGTCCCGCACACTTTCTACTGCGTCCGGCGCACTCCCACTTGGGTCCCGCACACTTTCTACGGCGTCCAGCGCACTTCCACTTAGGTCCCGCACATTTTCTCCTGCGTCCGGTCCGGCGCACTCCTACTCGGGTCCCGCACACTTTCTAGGGCGTGCGGCGCACTTCCACTTGGGTCCCGCACATATTCTACGGCGTCCTGCGCACTCCCACTAGGGTTCCGCACACTTTCTACGGCGTCCGGCGCACTCCCACTTGGGTCCCGCACACTTTCTACTGCGTCCGGCGCACTCTCACTAGGGTCCCGCACACTTTCTACTGCGTCTGGCCGCGCTCCCACTAGGGTACCGCTACTGCGTCCGGCGCACTCCCACTTGGGTCCCGCACACTTTCTACGGCGTCCGGCGCACTCCCGCTTGGGTCCCGCACACTTTCTACTGCGTCCAGCCGCGCTCCCACTAGGGTCCCGCTACTGCGTCCGGCGCACTCCCACTTGGGTCCCGCACACTTTCTACGGCGTCCGGCGCACTCCCGCTTGGGTCCCGCACACTTTCTACTGCGTCCAGCCGCGCTCCCACTAGGGTCCGGCACACTTTCTACCGCGTCCGGTCCGGCGCACTCCAATTTGGGTCCCGCACACTTTTTACTGCGACCGGCGCACTTCCACTTGGGTCCCACACACTTTCTACGGCATCCGGCGCTCTCCCACTTTGGTCCCGCACACTTTCTACGGCGTCCGGCGCAATCCCACTCGGGTCCCGCACACTTTCTAGGGCGTGCGGCGCACTTCCACTTGGGTCCCCCACATATTCTACGGCGTTCTGCGCACTCCCACTAGGGTTCCGCACACTTTCTACGGCGTCCGGCGCACTCCCACTTGGGTCCCGCACACTTTCTACTGCGTCCGGCGCACTCCCACTAGGGTCCCGCACACTTTCTACGGCGTCCAGCGCACTCCCACTTAGGTCCCGCACATTTTCTACTGCGTCCGGTCCGGCGCACTCCCACTCGGGTCCCGCACACTTTCTAGGGCGTGCGGCGCACTTCCACTTGGGTCCCGCACATATTCTACGGCGTCCTGCGCACTCCCACTAGGGTTCCGCACACTTTCTACGGCGTCCGGCGCACTCCCACTTGGGCCCCGTACACTTTCTACTGCGTCCGGCGCACTCCCACTTGGGTCCCGCACACTTTCTACTGCGTCCGGCCGCGCTCCCACTTGGGTCCCGTACACTTTCTACGGTGTCCAGCGCACTCCCGCTTGGGTCCCGCACACTTTCTACTGCGTCCAGCCGCGCTCCCACTAGGGTCCCGCTACTGCGTCCGGCACACTCCCACTTGGGTCCCGCACACTTTCTACTGCGTCCGGCGCACTCCCACTAGGGTCCCGCACACTTTCTACCGCGTCTGGTCCGGCGCACTCCCATTTGGGCCCCGCACACTTTTCACTGCGTCTGGCGCACTCCCACTTGGGTCCCGCACACTTTCTAGGGCGTGCGGCGCACTCCCACTCGGGTCCCGCACACTTTCTAGGGTGAGCGGCGCACTTCCACTTGGGTCCCGCACATTTTCTACGGCGTCCTGCGCACTCCCACTAGGGTTCCGCACACTTTCTACGGCGTCCGGCGCACTCCCACTTGGGTCCCGCACACTTTCTACTGCGTCCGGCGCACTCCCACTAGGGTCCCGCACACTTTCTACGGCGTCCAGCGCACTCCCACTTAGGTCCCGCACAATTTCTACTGCGTCCGGTCCGGCGCACTCCCACTCGGGTCCCGCACACTTTCTAGGGCGTGCGGCGCACTTCCACTTGGGTCCCGCACATATTCTACGGCGTCCTGCGCACTCCCACTAGGGTTCCGCACACTTTCTACGGCGTCCGGCGCACTCCCACTTGGGTCCCGCACACTTTCTACTGCGTCCGGCGCACTCCCACTTGGGTCCCGCACACTTTCTACTGCGTCCGGCCGCGCTGCCACTCGGGTCCCGTACACTTTCTACGGCGTCCAGCGCACTCTCGCTTGGGTCCCGCACACTTTCTACTGCGTCCAGCCGCGCACTCCCACTTGGGTCCCGCACACTTTGTACTGCGTCCGGCGCACTCCCACTTGGGTCCCGCACACTTTCTACTGCGTCCGGCGCACTCCCACTAGGGTCCCGCACACTTTCTACCGCGTCCGGTCCGGCGCACTCCCACTTGGGTCCCGCACACTTTCTACTGCGTCCGGTGCACTCCCACTTGGGTCCCGTACACTTTCTACGGTGTCCGGCGCACTCCCACTTGGGTCCCGCACACTTTCTACGGCGTCCGGCGCACTCCTACTTGGGTCTCGCACACTTTCTACTGCGTCCGGCGCACTCCTACTTGTGTCCCGCACACTTTTTTCTGCGTCTGGCACACTTCCACTTGGGCTCGGCACACTTTCTACGACCTCCGGCGCACTCTCACTTGAGTCCCTCGCACTTTCTACTGCGTCCGGCGCACTCCCCCTTGTGTCCCGCACACTTTCTACTGCGTCCGGCGCACTCCCACTAGGGTCCCGCACACTTTCTACTGCGTCCGGCGCACTCCCACTTGGGTCCCGCACACTTTCTACTGCGTCCGGCGCACTCCCACTTGGGTCCCGCACACTTTCTACGGCGTCCAGCGCTTCCACCAGGTCCCGCACATTTTCTACTGCGTCCGGTCCGGCGCACTCCCACTCGGGTCCCGCACACTTTCTAGGGCGTCCGGCGCACTCCCCACTGGGTCCCGCACACTTTCTACGGCGTCCGGCGCACTCCCACTTGGGTCCCGCACACTTTCTACGGCGTCCGGCGCACTCCCACTTGGGTCCCGCACACTTTCTACTGCGTCCGGCGCACTCCCACTTGGGTCCCGCACACTTTCTACCGCGTCCGGTCCGGCGCACTTCCACTTGGGTCCCGCACACTTTCTACGGCGTCCGGCGCACTTCCACTTGGGTCCCGCACATATTCTACTGCGTCCGGCGCACTCCCACTAGGGTCCGGCACACTTTCTACCGCGTCCGGTCCGGCGCACTTCCACTTGGGTCCCACACACTTTCTACGGCATCCGGCGCTCTCCCACTTGGGGCCCGCCCACTTTCTACGGCATCCGGCGCACTCCCACTTGGGTCCCGCACACTTTCTACTGCGTCCGGCGCACTCCCACTTGGGTCCCGCACACTTTCTACTGCGTCAGGCGCACTCCCGCTTGGGTCCCGCACACTTTCTACGGCGTTCGGCGCTCTCCCACTTGGGTCCCGCACACTTTCTACGGCGTCTGGCGCTCTCCCACTTGGGTCCCGCACACTTTCTACGGCGTCTGGCGCACTACCACTTGGGTCCCGCACACTTTCTATGGCGTCCGGTGCACTCCCGCTTGCGTCCCGCACACTTTCTACGGCGTTCGGCGCTCTCCCACTTGGGTCCCGCACACTTTCTGCGGCGTCCGGCGCACTCCCACTTGGGTCCCGTACACTTTCTACGGCGTCCGATGCACTCCCGCTTGGGTCCCGCACACCTTCTACGGCGTTCGGCGCTCTCCCACTTGGGTCCCGCACACTTTCTACGGCGTCCGGTCCGGCGCACTCCTACTCGGGTCCCGCACACTTTCTACTGCGTCCGGCGCACTCCCATTGGGTCCCGCACACTTTCTACGGCGTCCGGCGCACTCCCACCTGGGTCCCGCACACTTTCTACTGCGTCCGGCGCACTCTCACTAGGGTCCCGCACACTTTCTACTGCGTCCGGCGCACTCCCACTTGGGTCCCGCACACTTTCTACGGCGTCCAGCGCACTTCCACTTAGGTCCCGCACACTTTCTACTGCGTCCGGTCCGGCGCACTCCCATGGGTCCCGCACACTTTCTAGGGCGTGCGGCGCACTTCCACTTGGGTCCCTCACATATTCTACGGCGTCCTGCGCACTCCCACTAGGGTTCCGCACACTTTCTACGGCGTCCGGCGCACTCCCACTTGGGCCCCGCACACTTTCTACTGCGTCCGGCGCACTCCCACTTGGGTCCCGCACACTTTCTACTGCGTCCGGCCGCGCTCCCACTTGGGTCCCGTACACTTTCTACGGTGTCCAGCGCACTCCCGCTTGGGTCCCGCACACTTTCTACTGCGTCCAGCCGCGCTCCCACTAGGGTCCCGCTACTGCGTCCGGCGCACTCCCACTTGGGTCCCGCACACTTTCTACTGCGTCCGGCGCACTCCCACTAGGGTCCCGCACACTTTCTACCGCGTCCGGTCCGGCGCACTCCCATTTGGGCCCGCACACTTTTCACTGCGTCTGGCGCACTCCCACTTGGGTCCCGCACACTTTCTACTGCGTCCGGTGCACTCCCACTTATGTCCCGTACACTTTCTACGGCGTCCGGCGCACTCCCAGTAAGGTCCCACACACTTTATACTGGGTCCGGCGCACTCCCACTTGGGTCCCGCACACTTTCTACGGCGTCCAGCGCACTCCCACTTGGGTCCCGCACACTTTCTATGGCGTCCGGCGCACTCCTACTTGGGTCCCGCACACTTTGTACGGCGTCCGGCGCACTCCCACTTGGGTCCCGCACACTTTCTACGGCGTCCAGCGCACTCCCACTTGGGTCCCGCACACTTTCTATGGCGTCCGGCGCACTCCTACTTGGGTCCCGTACACTTTCTACTGCGTCCGACGCACTCCCACTTGTGTTCCGCACACTTTCTACTGCGTCCGGTCCGGCGCACTCCCACTCGGGTCCCGCACACTTTCTAGGGCGTCCGGCGCACTCCCACTTGGGTCCCGCACACTTTCTACGGCGTCCGGCGCACTCCCACTAGGGTCCCGCACACTTTCTACGGCGTCCGGCGCACTCCCACTTGGGTCCCGCACACTTTCTACTGCGTCCGGCGCACTCCCACTTGGGTCCCGCACACTTTCTACTGCGTCTGGTCCGGCGCACTCCCACTTGGGTCCCGCACACTTTCTACTGCGTCCGGCGCACTCCCACTTGGGTCCCGCACACTTTCTACGGCGTCCGGCGCACTCCCACTTGGGTCCCGCACACTTTCTACGGCGTCCGGCGCACTCCCACTTGGGTCCCGCACACTTTCTACGGCGTCCGGCGCACTCCCACTTGGGTCCCGCACACTTTCTACTGCGTCCGGCGCACTCCCACTTGGGTCCCGCACACTTTCTACTGCGTCCGGCGCACTCCCACTTGGGTCCCGCACACTTTCTACCGCGTCCGGCGCACTCCCACTTGGGTCCCACACACTTTCTACGGCGTCCGGCGCACTCCCACTTGGGTCCCACACACTTTCTACGGCGTCCGGCGCACTCCCACTTGGGTCCCGCACACTTTCTACTGCGTCCGGCGCACTCCCACTAGGGTTCCGCACACTTTCTACGGCGTCCGGCGCACTCCCACTTGGGTCCCGCACACTTTCTACTGCGTCCGGCGCACTCCCACTAGGGTCCCGCACACTTTCTACGGCGTCCAGCGCACTCCCACTTAGGTCCCGCACATTTTCTACTGGGTCCGGTCCGGCGCACTCCCACTCGGGTCCCGCACACTTTCTAGGGCGTGCGGCGCACTTCCACTTGGGTCCCGCACATATTCTACGGCGTCCTGCGCACTCCCACTAGGGTTCCGCACACTTTCTACGGCGTCCGGCGCACTCCCACTTGGGCCCCGTACACTTTCTACTGCGTCCGGCGCACTCCCACTTGGGTCCCGCACACTTTCTACTGCGTCCGGCCGCGCTCCCACTTGGGTCCCGCACACTTTCTGTGGCGTCCGGCGCACTCCTACTAGGGTTTCGCACTCTTTCTACTGCACCTGGCGCACTCCCACTTCTGTCCCGCACACTTTCTACGGCATTCGGCCGCGCTCCCACTAGGGTCCCGCACACTTTCTACCGCGTCCGGTCCGGCGCACTCCCACTTGGGTCCCGCACACTTTCTATGGCGTCCGGCGCACTCCCACTTGAGTCCCGCACACTTTCTACTGCGTCCGGCGCACTCCCACTTGGGTCCCGCAAACTTTCTACGGCGTCCGGCGCACTCCCACTTGAGTCCCGCACACTTTCTATGGCGTCCGGCGCACTCCCACTTGGGTCCTGCACACTTTCTACGGCGTCCGGCGCACTCCCACTTGGGTCCCGCACACTTTCTACTGCGTCCGGCGCACTCCGACTTGGGTCCCGTCCACTTTCTACGGCGTCCGGGGCACTCCCACTTGGGTCCCGCACACTTTCTACTGCGTCCGGCTGCACTCCCACTAGGTCCCGCACACTTTCTACTGCGTCCGGCGCACTCCCACTTGGGTCCCGCACACTTTCTACGGCGTCCGGCGCACTCCCACTTGGGTCCCGCACACTTTCTACGGCGTCCGGCGCACTCCCACTTGGGTCCCGCACACTTTCTACTGCGTCCGGCGCACTCCCACTTGGGTCCCGCACACTTTCTACGGCGTCCGGCGCACTCCCACTTGGGTCCCGCACACTTTCTACTGCGTCCGGCGCACTCCCACTTGGGTCCCGCACACTTTCTACTGCGTCCGGCGCACTCCCACTTGGGTCCCGCATACTTTCTACGACGTCCGGCGCACTCCCACTTGGGTCCCGCACACTTTCTGTTGCGTCCGGCGCACTCCCACTTGGGTCCCGCACACTTTCTACGGCATCCGGCGCACTCCCACTCTGGGTCCCGCACACTTTCTATGGCGTCCGGCGCACTCCCACTTGGGTCCCGCACACTTTCTACGGCGTCCGGCGCACTCCCACTAGGGTTCCGCACACTTTCTACGGCGTCCGGCGCACTCCCACTTGGGTCCCGCACACTTTCTACTGCGTCCGGCGCACTCCCACTAGGGTCCCGCACACTTTCTACGGCGTCCAGCGCACTCCCACTCAGGTCCCGCACATTTTCTACTGCGTCCGGTCCGGCGCACTCCCACTCGGGTCCCGCACACTTTCTAGGGCGTGCGGCGCACTTCCACTTGGGTCCCGCACATATTCTACGGCGTCCTGCGCACTCCCACTAGGGTTCCGCACACTTTCTACGGCGTCCGGCGCACTCCCACTTGGGCCCCGTACACTTTCTACTGCGTCCGGCGCACTCCCACTTGGGTCCCGCACACTTTCTACTGCGTCCGGCCGCGCTCCCACTCGGGTCCCGCACACTTTCTACGGCGTCCAGCGCACTCCCGCTTGGGTCCCGCACACTTTCTACTGCGTCCAGCCGCGCTCCCACTAGGGTCCCGCTACTGCGTCCGGCGCACTCCCACTTGGGTCCCGCACACTTTCTACTGCGTCCGGCGCACTCCCACTAGGGTCCGGCACACTTTCTACCGCGTCCGGTCCGGCGCACTCCAATTTGGGTCCCGCACACTTTTTACTGCGACCGGCGCACTTCCACTTGGGTCCCACACACTATCTACGGCGTCCGGCGCACTCCCACTTGGGTCCCGCACAATTTCTGAGGCGTGCGGCGCACTCTCGATAGGGTTCCGCACACTTTCTACTGCGTCCGGCCGCGCTCCCACTTGGGTCCCGTACACTTTATACGGCGTCCGGCGCACTCCCACTTATGTCCCGTACACTTTCTACTACGTCCGGCGCACTCCCACTTGGGTCCCGCACACTTTCTACCGCGTCCGGTCCGGCGCACTCCCACTAGGGTCCGGCACACTTTCTAACGCGTCCGGTCCGGCGCACTCCAATTTGGGTCCCGCACACTTTTTGCTGCGACCGGCGCACTTCCACTTGGGTCCCACACACTTTCTACGGCATCCGGCGCTCTCCCACTTGGGTCCCGCACACTATCTACGGCGTCCGACGCACTCCCACTTGTGTTCCGCACACTTTCTACTGCGTCCGGCCGCGCTCCCACTAGGGTACCGCTACTGCGTCCGGCGCACTCCCACTTGCGTCCCGCACACTTTCTACTGCGTCCGGCGCACTCCCACTTGGGTCCCGCACACTTTCTACGGCGTCCGGCGCACTCCGCGGTCCCGCACACTTTCTACGGCGTCCGGCGCACTCCCACTTGGGTCCCGCACACTTTCTACGGCGTCCGGCGCACTCCCACTTGGGTCCCGCACACTTTCTACTGCGTCCGGCGCACTCCCACTTGGGTCCCGCACACTTTCTACTGCGTCCGGCGCACTCCCACTTGGGTCCCGCACTTTCTACTGCGTCCGGCGCACTCCCACTTGGGTCCCGCACACTTTCTACTGCGTCCGGCGCACTCCCACTTGGGTCCCGCACACTTTCTACCGCGTCCGGCGCACTCCCACTTGGGTCCCGCACACTTTCTACGGCGTCCGGTCCGGCGCACTCCCACTTGGGTCCCGCACACTTTCTACTGCGTCCGGCGCACTCCCACTTGGGTCCCGCACACTTTCTACTGCGTCCGGCGCACTCCCACTTGGGTTTCGCACACTTTCTACGGCGTCCGGCGCACTACCACTTGGGTCCCGCACACTTTTTACTGCGTCCGGCGCACTCCCACTTGGGTCCCGCACACTTTCTACGGCGTCCAGCGCACTCCCACTTAGGTCCCGCACATTTTCTACTGCGTCCGGTCCGGCGCACTCCCACTCGGGTCCCGTACATTTTCTAGGGCGTGCGGCGCACTTCCACTTGGGTCCCGCACATATTCTACGGCGTCCTGCGCACTCCCACTACGATTCCGCACACTTTCTACGGCGTCCGGCGCACTCCCACTTGGGCCCCGTACACTTTCTACTGCGTCCGGCGCCCTCCCACTCTGGGTCCCGCACACTTTCTACTGCGTCCGGCCCCGCTCCCACTTGGCTCCCTACACTTTCTACGGCGTCCGGCGCACTCCCACTTGGACCCCGTACACTTTCTACTGCGTCCGGCGCACTCCCACTTGGGTCCCGCACACTTTCTACTGCGTCCGGCCGCACTCCCACTTGGCCCCCGTACACTTTCTACTGCGTCCGGCGCACTCCCACTTGGGTCCCGCACACTTTATACTGCGTCCGGCGCACTTTCACTTGGGTCCAGCACATATTCTACGGCGTCCTGCGCACTCCCACTTGGGTCCCGTACACTTTCTACGGCGTCCGGTCCGGCGCACTCCCACTTGGGTCCTGCACACTTTCTACTGCGTCCGGCGCACTCCCACTTGGGTCCCGCACACTTTCTACGGCGTCCGGCGCACTCCCACTTGGGTCCCGCACACTTTCTACCGCGTCTGGCGCACTCCCACTTGGGTTTCGCACACTTTCTACTGCACCTGGCGCACTCCCACTTGGGTTTCGCACACTTTCTACTGCGTCCGGCGCACTCCCACTTGGGTCCCGCACACTTTCTACTGCGTCCGGCGCACTCCCACTCTGGGTCCCGCACACTTTCTACTGCGTCCGGCGCACTCCCACTTGGGTCCCGCACACTTTCTACTGCGTCCGGCGCACTCCCACTTGGGTCCCGCACACTTTCTACGGCGTCCGGCGCACTCCCGCTTGAGTCCCGCACACTTTCTGTGGCGTCCGGCGCACTCCCATTTGAGTCCCGCACACTTTCAACTGCGTCCGGCGCACTCCCACTTGGGTCTCGCACACTTTCTACTGCGTCCGGCGCACTCACACTAGGGTCCCGCACACTTTCTACCGCGTCCGGTCCGGCGCACTCCCACTTGGGTTCCGCACACTTTCTACGGCGTCCGGCGCACTCCCACTTGGGTTCCGCACACTTTCTGCTGCGTCCGGCGCACTCCCACTTGGGTCCCGCACACTTTCTGCTGCGTCCGGCGCACTCCCACTTGGGTCCGGCACACTTTATACGGCGTCCGGCGCACTCTCATTTGGGTCCCGTAAATTTACTACTGCGTCCGGCGCACTCCCACTTGGGTCCTGCACATTTTCTACGGCGTCCTGCGCAATCCCACTTGGGTCCCGCACACTTTCTACTGCGTCCGGTCCGGCGCACTCCCACTGGGTCCCGCACACTTTTTACTGCGTCCGGCGCATTCCCACTCGGGTCCCGCACACTTTCTAGGGCGTGCGGCGCACTTCCACTCGGGTTCCGCACACTTTCTACGGCGTCCGGCGCACTCCCACTTGGGCCCCGTACACTTTCTACTGCGTCCGGCGCACTCCCACTTGGGTCCCGCACACTTTATACTGCGTCCGGCGCACTTTCACTTGGGTCCAGCACATATTCTACGGCGTCCAGCGCACTCTCGTTTGGGTCCCGCACACTTTCTACTGCGTCCAGCCGCGCTTCCACTAGGTTCCGCTACTGCGTCCGGCGCACTCCCACTTGGGTCCCGCACACTTTCTACTGCGTCCGGCGCACTCCCACTAGGGTCCCGCACACTTTCTACCGCGTCCGGGCCGGCGCACTCCCATTTGGGCCCGCACACTTTTCACTGCGGCTGGCGCACTCCCAGGAAGTGCCCACACACTTTATACTGGGTCCGGCGCACTCCCACTTGGGTCCCGCACACTTTCTACGGCGTCCGGCGCACTCCCACTTGGGTTTCGCACACTTTCTACGGCGTCCGGCGCACTCCCACTTGGGTTTCGCACACTTTCTAGGGCGTGCGGCGCACTTCCACTAGGGTCCCGCACACTTTCTACGGCGTCCAGCGCACTCCCACTTAGGTCCCGCACATTTTCTACTGCGTCCGGTCCGGCGCACTCCCACTCGGGTCCCGCACACTTTCTAGGGCGTGCGGCGCACTTCCACTTGGGTCCCGCACATATTCTACGGCGTCCTGCGCACTCACACCAGGGTTCCGCACACTTTCTACGGCGTCCGGCGCACTCCCACTTGGGTCCCGCACACTTTCTACTGCGTCCGGCGCACTCCCACTTGGGTCCCGCACACTTTCTACTGCGTCCGGCCGCGCTCCCACTTGGGTCCCGCACACTTTCTACGGCGTCCGGCGCACTCCCACTTGGGTCCCGCACACTTTCTACTGCGTCCGGCGCACTCCCACTCTGGGTCCCGCACACTTTCTACTGCGTCCGGCGCACTCCCACTCTGGGTCCCGCACACTTTCTACTGCGTCCGGCGCACTCCCACTTGGGTCCCGCACACTTTCTACTGCGTCCGGCGCACTCCCACTTGGGTCCCGCACACTTTCTACTGCGCGTCCGGCGCACTCCCACTTGGGTCCCGCACACTTTCTACGGCGTCCGGCGCACTCCCACTTGGGTCCCGCACACTTTCTACTGCGTCCGGCGCACTCCCACTTGGGTCCCGCACACTTTCTACTGCGTCCGGCGCACTCCCACTTGGGTCCCACACACTTTCTACGGCGTCCCGCTCACTCCCACTTGGGTCCCGCACACTTTCTACGGCGTCCTGTTCACTTTCACTTGGGTCCCGCACACTTTCTATGGCGTCCCGCGCACTCCCACTTGGGTCCCGCACACTTTCTACTGCGTCCGGCGCACTCCCACTTGGGTCCCGCACACTTTCTGCGTCCTGCGGCGCACTCCCACTAGGGTCCGCACACTTTCTACGGCGTCCGGCGCACTCCCACTTGGGTCCCGCACACTTTCTACTGCGTCCGGCGCACTCCCACTTGGGTCCCGCACACTTTCTACCGCGTCCAGGCGCACTCCCACGGGTCCCGCACACTTTCTACTGCGTCCGGCGCACTCCCACTTGGGTCCCGCACACTTTCTACGGCGTCCAGCGCACTCCCACTTGGGTCCCGTAAATTTCTTCTGCGTCCGGCGCACTCCCACTTTGTCCCGCACATTTTCTACGGCGTCCTGCTCATTCCCACTTGGGTCCCGCGCACTTCCTACGGCGTCCGGCGCACTCCCACTTTGGTCCCGCACACTTTCTACTGCGTCCGGCGCACTTCCACTTGGGTCCCGCACACTTTCTACTGCGTCCGGCCGCGCTCCCACTTGGGTCCCCCACATATTCTACGGCGTTCTGCGCACTCCCACTAGGGTTCCGCACACTTTCTACGGCGTCCGGCGCACTCCCACTTGGGTCCCCCACACTTTCTACTGCGTCCGGCGCACTCCCACTTGGGTCCCGCACACTTTCTACGGCGTCCGGCGCACTCCCACTTGGGTCCCGCACACTTTCTACTGCGTCCGGTCCGGCGCACTCCCACTTGGGTCCCGCACACTTTCTACTGCGTCCGGCGCACTCCCACTTGGGTCCCGCACACTTTCTACGGCGTCCGGCGCACTCCCACTTGGGTCCCGCACACTTTCTACGGCGTCCGGCGCACTCCCACTTGGGTCCCGCACACTTTCTACTGCGTCCGGCGCACTCCCACTTGGGTCCCGCACACTTTCTACTGCGTCCGGCCGCGCTCCCACTTGGGTCCCGCACACTTTCTACGGCGTCCGGCGCACTCCCGCTTGGGTCCCGCACACTTTCTACTGCGTCCGGCGCACTCCCACTTGGGTCCCGCACACTTTCTACTGCGTCCGGCGCACTCCCACTTGGGTCCCGCACACTTTCTACTGCGTCCGGTCCGGCGCACTCCCATTTGGGCCCCGTACACTTTCTACTGCGTCCGGTGCACTCCCACTTGGGTCCCGCACACTTTCTACTGCGTCCGGCCGCGCTCCCACTTGGGTCCCGCACACTTTCTACGGCGTCCGGCGCACTCCCACTTGGGTCCCTCACACTTTCTACTGCGTCCGGCGCACTCCCACTTGGGTCCCGCACACTTTCTACGGCGTCCGGCGCACTCCCACTTGGGTCCCGCACACTTTCTACTGCGTCCGGCGCACTCCCACTTGGGTCCCGCACACTTTCTACTGCGTCCGGCGCACTCCCACTTGGGTCCCGCACACTTTCTACTGCGTCCGGCGCACTCCCACCAGGTCCGCACACTTTCTACTGCGTCCGGCGCACTCCCACTTGGGTCCCGCACACTTTCTACCGCGTCCGGCGCACTCCCACTTGGGTCCCGCACACTTTCTACGGCGTCCGGCGCACTCCCACTTGGGTCCCGCACACTTTCTACTGCGTCCGGCGCACTCCCACTTGGGTCCCGCACACTTTCTACTGCGTCCGGCGCACTACCACTTGGGTCCCGCACACTTTCTATGGCGTACGGCGCACTCCCACTTGGGTCCCGCACACTTTCTACGGCGTGCGGCGCACTCCCACTTGGGTCCCGCACACTTTCTACTGCGTCCGGCGCACTCCCACTTGGGTCCCGCACACTTTCTACTGCGTCCGGCGCACTCACACTAGGGTCCCGCACACTTTCTACCGCGTCCGGTCCGGCGCACTCCCACTTGGGTCCCGCACACTTTCTACTGCGACCGGCGCACTTCCACTTGGGTCCCACACACTTTCTACGGCTTCCGGCGCTCTCCCACTTGGGTCCCGCACACTATCTACGGCGTCCGGCGCACTCCCACTTGGGTCCCGCACAATTTCTACTGCGTCCGGCGCACTCCCACTTGGGTCCCGCACACTTTCTACGGCGTCCAGCGCACTCCCACTTAGGTCCCGCACATTTTCTACTGCGTCCGGTCCGGCGCACTCCCACTCGGGTCCCGCGCACTTTCTACTGCGTCCGGCGCACTCCCACTTGGGTCCCGCACATATTCTACGGCGTCCTGCGCACTCCCACTAGGGTTCCGCACACTTTCTACGGCGTCCGGCGCACTCCCACTTGGGCCCCGTACACTTTCTACTGCGTCCGGCGCACTCCCACTTGGGTCCCGCACACTTTCTACTGCGTCCGGCCGCGCTCCCACTTGGGTCTCGCACACTTTCTAGGGCGTGCGGCGCACTCCCACTTGGATCCCGCACACTTTCTACGGCGTCCGGCGCACTCCTACTTGGGTCCCGCACACTTTCTACTGCGTCCGACGCACTCCCACGTGGGTCCCGCACACTTTCTACTGCGTCCGGCGCACTCCCACTGGGTCCCGCACACTTTCTACTGCGTCCGGCGCACTCCCACTTGGGTCCCGCACACTTTCTACGGCGTCCGGCGCACTCCCACTTGGGTCCCGCACACTTTCTACTGCGTCCGGCGCACTCCCACTTGGGTCCGCACACTTTCTACTGCGTCCGGCGCACTCCCACTTGGGTCCCGCACACTTTCTACTGCGTCCGGCGCACTCCCACTTGGGTCCCGCACACTTTCTACGGCGTCCGGCGCACTCCCACTTGGGTCCCGCACACTTTCTACGGCGTCCGGCGCACTCCCACTTGGGTCCCGCACACTTTCTACTGCGTCCGGTCCGGCGCACTCCCACTTGGGTCCCGCACACTTTCTACTGCGTCCGGCGCACTCCCACTTGGGTCCCGCACACTTTCTACGGCGTCCGGCGCACTCCCACTTGGGTCCCGCACACTTTCTACGGCGTCCGGCGCACTCCCACAGGCCCCGTACACTTTCTACTGCGTCCGGCGCACTCCCACTTGGGTCCCGCACACTTTCTACTGCGTCCGGCGCGCTCCCACTTGGGTCCCCCACACTTTCTACTGCGTCCGGTGCACTCCCACTTGGGTTTCGCACATTTTCTACCGAGTCCGGCGCACTCCCACTAGGGTCCCGCACACTTTCTACCGCGTCCGGTCCGGCGCACTCCCACTTGGGTCCCGCACACTTTCTACTGCGTCCGGTGCACCCCCACTCTGGGTCCCGCACACTTTCTACGGCGTCGGGCGCACACCCATTTAGGTCCCGCACACTTTCTACGGCGTCCGTCGCACTCCCACTTGGGTCCCGCACACTTTCTGCTGCGTCCGGCGCACTCCCACTTGGGTCCGGCACACTTTATACGGCGTCCGGCGCACTCCCACTTGGGTCCCGCAGACTTTCTACTGCGTCCGGCGCACTCCCACTTATGTCCCGTACACTTTCTACTGCGTCCGGCGCACTCCCACTTGGGTCCCGCACACTTTCTGTGGCGTCCGGCGCACTCCTACTAGGGTTTCGCACACTTTCTAGGGCGTGCGGCGCACTCCCACTTGGGTCCCGCACACTTTCTACTGCGTCCGGCGCACTCCCACTTGGGTCCCGCACACTTTCTACTGCGTCCGGTCCGGCGCACTCCCACTTGGGTCCCGCACACTTTCTACTGCGTCCGGCGCACTCCCACTTGGGTCCCGCACACTTTCTACTGCGTCCGGCGCACTCCCACTTGGGTCCCGCACACTTTCTACGGCGTCCGGCGCACTCCCACTTGGGTCCCGCACACTTTCTACGGCGTCCGGCGCACTCCCACTTGGGTCCCGCACACTTTCTACTGCGTCCGGCGCACTCCCACTTGGGTCCCGCACACTTTCTACTGCGTCCGGCGCACTCCCACTTGGGTCCCGCACACTTTCTACTGCGTCCGGCGCACTCCCACTTGGGTCCCGCACACTTTCTACGGCGTCCGGCGCACTCCACTTCGTCCCGTACACTTTCTACTGCGTCCGGCGCACTCCCACTTGGGTCCCGCACACTTTTCACTGCGTCCGGCGCACTCCCACTTGGGTCCCGCACACTTTCTACTGCGTCCGGCGCACTCCCACTTGGGTCCCGCACACTTTCTACTGCGTCCGGCGCACTCCCACTAGGGTCCCGCACACTTTCTACTGCGTCCGGCGCACTCACTTGGGTCCCGCACACTTTCTACGGCGTCCGGCGCACTCCCACTTGGGTCCCGCACACTTTCTACTGCGTCCGGTCCGGCGCACTCCCACTTGGGTCCCGCACACTTTCTACTGCGTCCGGCGCACTCCCACTTGGGTCCCGCACACTTTCTACTGCGTCCGGCGCACTCCCACTCTGGGTCCCGCACACTTACTACGGCGTCCAGCGTACTGCCACTTGGGTCCCGCACACTTTCGACGGCGTCCGGCGTACTGCCACTTGGGCCCCGCACACTTTCTACAGCGTCCGGCGTTTTCCCACTTGGGTCCCGCACACTTTCTACTGCGTCCGGCCGCGCTCCCACTTGGGTCCCGTACACTTTCTACGGCGTCCGGCGCACTCCCACTTGGGCCCCGTACACTTTCTACTGCGTCCGGCGCACTCCCACTTGGGCCCCGCTACTACGTCCGGCGCACTCCCACTTGGGTCCCGCACACTTTCTACTGCGTCCGGCGCACTCCCATTTGGGTCCCGCACACTTTCTACTGCGTCCGGCGCACTCCCACTTGGGTCCCGCACACTTTCTACTGCGTCCGGCGCACTCCCACTTGGGTCCCGCACACTTTCTACGGCGTCCGGCGCACTCCCACTTGGGTCCCGCACACTTTCTACGGCGTCCGGCGCACTCCCACTTGGGTCCCGCACACTTTCTACTGCGTCCGTCCGGCGCACTCCCACTTGGGTCCCGCACACTTTCTACTGCGTCCGGCGCACTCCCACTTGGGTCCCGCACACTTTCTACGGCGTCCGGCGCACTCCCACTTGGGTCCCGCACACTTTCTACCGCGTCCGGTCCGGCGCACTCCCACTTGGGTCCCGCACACTTTCTACTGCGTCCGGCGCACTCCCACTTGGTCCCGCACACTTTCTACTGCGTCCGGCGCACTCCCACTTGGGTCCCGCACACTTTCTACTGCGTCCGGCGCACTCCCACTTGGGTCCCGCACACTTTCTACGGCGTCCGGCGCTTGGGTCCCGCACACTTTCAACTGCGTCCAGCCGCGCTCCCACTAGGGTCCCGCTACTGCGTCCGGCGCACTCCCACTTGGGTCCCGCACACTTTCTACTGCGACCGGCGCACTTCCACTTGGGTCCCGCACATATTCTACGGCGTCCGGCGCACTCCCACTTGGGTTCCGCACACTTTCTACGGCGTCCGGCGCACTCCCACTTGGGTCCCGTACACTTTCTACTGCGACCGGCGCCCTTCCACTTGGGTCCCACACAGTTTCTACAGCTTCCGGCGCTCTCCCACTTGGGTCCCGCACACTTTCTACTGCGTCCAGCCGCGCTCCCACTTGGGTCCCGCACACTTTCTACTGCGTCCGGCGCACTCCCACTAGGGTCCGGCACACTTTCTACCGCGTCCGGTCCGGCGCACTCCAATTTGGGTCCCGCACACTTTTTACTGCGACCGGCGCACTTCCACTTGGGTCCCACACACTTTCTACGGCATCCGGCGCTCTCCCACTTGGGTCCCGCACACTATCTACGGCGTCCGGCGCACTCCCACTCGGGTCCCGCACAATTTCTGAGGCGTGCGGCGCACTCCCAATTGGGTCCCGCACACTTTCTACGGCGTCCGGCGCACTCCCACTTGGGTCCCGCACACTTTCTACGGCGTCCGGTCCGGCGCACTCCCACTTGGGTCCCGCACACTTTCTACGGCGTCCGGCGCACTCCCACTTGGGTCCCGCACACTTTCTACGGCATCCGGCGCACTCCCACTAGGGTCCCGCACACTTTCTACGGCGTCCGGTCCGGCGCACTCCCACTTGGGTCCCGCACACTCTACGGCGTCCGGCGCACTCCCACTTGGGTCCCGTAAATTTACTACTGCGTCCGGCGCACTCCCACTTGGGTCCCGCACACTTTCTACTGCGTCCGGCCGCGCTCCCACTTGGGTCCCGCACTTTCTACGGCGTCCGGCGCACTCCCACTTGGGTCCCGCACACTTTCTACTGCGTCCGGTTCGGCGCACTCCCATTTAGGTCCCGCACACTTTCTACTGCGCCCGGTTCGGCGCACTCCCATTTGGGCCCCGCACACTTTTTACTGCCTCCGGCGCACTCCCACTAGGGTTCCGCACACTTTCTACGGCGTCCGGCGCACTCCCACTTGGGTCCCGCACACTTTCTACTGCGTCCGGCGCACTCTCACTAGGGTCCCGCACACTTTCTACTGCGTCCGGCGCACTCCCACTTGGGTCCCGCACACTTTCTACGGCGTCCAGCGCACTCCCACTTAGGTCCCGCACATTTTCTACTGCGTCCGGTCCGGCGCACTCCCACTCGGGTCCCGTACATTTTCTAGGGCGTGCGGCGCACTTCCACTTGGGTCCCGCACACTTTCTACGGCGTCCAGCGCACTCCTACGTAGGTCCCGCACACTTTATACTGGGTCCGGCGCACTCCCACTTGGGCCCCGTACACTTTCTACTGCGTCCGGCGCACTCCCACTTGGGTCTCGCACACTTTCTACTGCGTCCGGCCGCGCTCCCACGTGGGGCCCCACACTTTCTACCGCGTCCGGCGCCCTCCCACTTGGGTCCCGCACACTTTCTACTGCGTCCGGCGCACTCCCACTTGGGTCCCGCACACTTTCTACGGCGTCCGGCGCACTCCCACTTGGGTCCCACACTTTCTACTGCGTCCGGCGCACTCCCATGGGTCCCGCACACTTTCTAGGGCGTGCGGCGCACTCCCACTTGGGTCCCGCACACTTTCTACGGCGTCCGGCGCACTCCCACTTGGGTCCGCACACTTTCTACTGCGTCCGGCGCACTCCCACTTGGGTCCCGCACACTTTCTACGGCGTCCGGCGCACTCCCACTTGGGTCCCGCACACTTTCTACCGCGTCTGGTCCGGCGCACTCCCACTTGGGTCCCGCACACTTTCTACTGCGTCCGGCGCACTCCCATTTGGGTCCCGCAACCTTTCTACTGCGTCCGGCGCACACCCATTTGGGTCCCGCACACTTTCTACGGCGTCCGGCGCACTCCCACTTGGATCCCATACACTTTCTACGGCGTCCGGCGCACTCCCACTTGGATCCCACACACTTTCTGCAGCGTCTGGCCCACTCCCACTTGGGTTCCGCACACTTTCTACTGCGTCCGGTCCGGCGCACTCCCACTCGGGTCCCGCACACTTTCTACTGCGTCCGGCGCACTTCCACTTGGGTCCCGCACACTTTCTACGGCGTCCTGCGCACTCCCACTAGGGTTCCGCACACTTTCTACGGCGTCCGGCGCACTCCCACTCTGGGTCCCGCACACTTTCTACTGCGTCCGGCGCACTCCCACTTGGGTCCCGCACACTTTCTACTGCGTCCGGCCGCGCTCCCACTAGGGTCCCCACTTTCTACTGCGTCCGGCGCACTCCCACTTGGGTCCCGCACACTTTCTACTGCGTCCGGCGCACTCCCACTTGGGTCCCGCACACTTTCTACCGCGTCCGGTCCGGCGCACTCCCATGGGTCCCGCACACTTTTTACTGCGTCCGGCGCACTCCCACTCGGGTCCCGCACACTTTCTAGGGCGTGCGGCGCACTTCCACTTGGGCCCCGCACACTTTTTACTGCGTCCGGCGCACTCCCACTCGGGTCCCGCACACTTTCTACTGCGTCCGGCGCACTCCCACCAGGTCCCGCACACTTTCTACGGCGTCCGGCGCACTCCCGCTTGGGTCCCGCACACTTTCTACTGCGTCCAGGCGCACTCCCACTGGGTCCCGCACACTTTCTACTGCGTCCGGCGCACTCCCACTAGGTCCCGCACACTTTCTACTGCGTCCGGCCGCGCTCCCACTTGGGTCCGCACACTTTCTACGGCGTCCGGCGCACTCCCACTTGGGTCCCGCACGCTTTCTGCGGCGACCGGAGCACTCCCACTTGGGTCCCTACACTTTCTACTGCGTCCGGCGCACTCCCACTTGGGTCCCGCACACTTTCTACTGCGTCCGGCCGCGCTCCCACTTGGGTCCCTACACTTTCTACGGCGTCCGGCGCACTCCCACTTATGTCCCGTACACTTTCTACGGCGTCCGGCGCACTCCCACTTGGGCCCCGTACACTTTCTACTGCGTCCGGCGCACTCCCACTTGGGTCCCGCACACTTTCTACTGCGTCCAGCCGCGCTCCCACTAGGGTCCCGCTACTGCGTCCGGCACACTCCCACTTGGGTCCCGCACACTTTCTACTGCGTCCGGCGCACTCCCACTAGGGTCCCGCACACTTTCTACCGCGTCTGGTCCGGCGCACTCCCATTTGGGCCCCGCACACTTTTCACTGCGTCCGGCGCACTCCCAGTAAGGTCCCACACACTTTATACTGGGTCCGGCGCACTCCCACTTGGGTCCCGCACACTTTCTACCGAGTCCGCCGCACTCCCAGTAAGGTCCCCCATACTTTATACTGGGTCCGGCGCACTCCCACTTGGGTCCCGCACACTTTCTACAGCGTCCAGCGCACTCCCACTTGGGTCCCGCACACTTTCTACTGCGTCCGGTTCGGCGCACTCCCATTTGGGCCCCGCACACTTTTTACTGCGTCCGGCGCACTCCCACTTGGGTCTCGCACACTTTCTAGGGCGTTCTGCGCACTCCCACTAGGGTTCCGCACACTTTCTACGGCGTCCGGCGCACTCCCACTTGGGTCCCGCACACTTTCTACTGCGTCCGGCGCACTCCCTCTAGGGTCCCGCACACTTTCTACTGCGTCCGGCCGCACTCCCACTTGGGTCCCGCACACTTTCTACTGCGTCCGGTCCGGCGCACCCCCACTTGGGTCCCGTACCCTTTCTACTGCGTCCGGCGCACTCCCACTTGGGTCCCGCACACTTTCTACTGCGTCCGGCGCACTCCCACTAGGGTCCCGCACACTTTCTACCGCGTCCGGTCCGGCGCACTCCCAATTGGGTCCCGCACACTTTTCACTGCGTCCGGCGCACACCCACTTTGGTCCCACACACTTTCTACGGCATCCGGCGCACTCCCGCTTGGGTCCCGCACACTTTCTACTGCGTCCAGCCGCGCTCCCACTAGGGTCCCGCCCACTTTCCACTGCGACCGGCGCACTCCCACTTGGGTCCCGCACACTTTCTACGGCGTCCGGCGCACTCCCGCTTGGGTCACGCACACTTTCTACGGCGTCAGGCGCACTCTCATTTGGGTCCCGCAAACTTTCTACGGCGTCCGGCGCACTCCCACTTGGGTTCCGCACACTTTCTACGGCGTCCGGCGCACACCCATTTGGGTCCCGCACAATTCCTACGGCGTCCGGCGCACTCCCACTGGGTCCCGCACACTTTCTACGGCGTCCGGCGCACTCCCACTTGGGTCCCGCACACTTTCTACTGCGTCCGGCGCACTCCCACTCTGGGTCCCGCACACTTTCTACTGCGTCCGGCCGCGCTCCCACTAGGGTCCCGCACACTTTCTACTGCGTCCGGCGCACTCCCACTTGGGTCCCGCACACTTTCTACTACGTCCGGCGCACTCCCACTTGAGTCCCGCACACTTTCTACTGCGTCCGGTCCGGCGCACTCCCATTCGGGTCCCGTACACTTTCTACGGCGTCCGGCGCACTCCCACTTGGCCCCGTACACTTTCTACTGCGTCCGGCGCACTCCCACTTGGGTTTCGCACACTTTCTACGGCGTCCGGCGCACTCCCACTTGGGTCCCGCACACTTTCTACTGCGTCCGGCGCACTCCCACTTGGGTCCCGCACACTTTCTACGGCGTCCAGCGCACTCCACCATAGGTCCCGCACACTTTCTACTGCGTCCGGTCCGGCGCACTCCTACTCGGGTCCCACACACTTTCTAGGGCGTGCGGCGCACTTCCACTTGGGTCCCGCACACTTTCTACGGCGTCCAGCGCACTCCCGCTTGGGTCCCGCACACTTTCTACTGCGTCCGGCGCACTCCCACCAGGTCCCGTACACTTTCTACGGCGTCCGGCGCACTCCCGCGGGTCCCACACACTTTATACTGGGTCCGCCGCCCTCCCACTTGGGTCTCGCACACTTTCTACTGCGTCCGGCCGCGCTCCCACTTGGGTCCCGTACACTTTATACGGCGTCCGGCGCACTCCCACTTATGTCCCGTACACTTTCTACTGCGTCCGGCGCACTCCCACTTGGGTCCCGCACACTTTCTACTGCGTCCGGTCCGGCGCACTCCCATTTGGGCCCCGCACACTTTCTACTGCGTCCGGCGCACTCCCACTTGGGTCCCGCACACTTTCTACGGCGTCCAGCGCACTCCCACGTAGGTCCCGCACACTTTCTACGGCGTCCGGCGCACTCCCACTTGGGTCCCGCACACTTTCTACTGCGTCCGGCTCACTCCCACTTGGGTCCCGCACACTTTCTACTGCGTCCGGCGCACTCCCACTTGGGTCCCGCACACTTTCTACTGCGTCAGGTCCGGCGCACTCCCACTCGGGTCCCGCACACTTTCTAGGGCGTGCTGCGCACTCCCACTTGGGTCCCGCACATATTCTACGGCGTCCTGCCCACTCCCACTAGGGTTCCGGACACTTTCTACGGCGTCCGGCGCACTCCCACTTGGGCCCCGTACACTTTCTACTGCGTCCGGCGCACTCCCACCTGGGTCCCGCACACTTTCTACTGCGTACGGCCGCGCTCCCACTTGGGTCCCGTCCACTTTCTACGGCGTCCAGCGCACTCCCACTTGGGTCCCGCACACTTTCTACTGCGTCCGGCGCACTCCCACTAGGGTCCCGCACACTTTCTACTGCGTCCGGCGCACTCCCACTTGGGTCCCGCACACTTTCTACTGCGTCCGGCGCACTCCCACGGGTCCCGCACACTTTCTACGGCGTCCGGCGCACTCCTACTTTGGTCCCACACACGTTCTACGGCGTCCGGCGCACTCCCACTTGGGTCCCGCACACTTTCTACTGCGTCCGGCGCACTCCCACTTGGGTCCCCCACACTTTCTACGGCGTTCTGCGCACACCCATTTGGGTCCCGCACACTTTCTACGGCGTCCGGCGCACTCCCACTTGGGCCCCGCACACTTTCTACGGCGTCCGGCGCACTCCCACTTGGGTCCCCCACACTTTCTACGGCGTCCGGTCCGGCGCACTCCCACTTGGGTCCCGCACACTTTCTACTGCGTCCGGCGCACTCCCACTTGGGTCCCGCACACTTTCTACTGCGTCCGGCGCACTCCCGCGGGTCCCGCACACTTTCTACGGCGTCCGGCGCACTCCCACTTGGGTCCCGCACACTTTCTACTGCGTCCGGCGCACTCCACTTGGGTCCCGCACACTTTCTACGGCGTCCGGCGCACTCCCACTAGGTCCCGCTCATTTTCTACTGCGTCCGGTCCGGCGCACTCCCCCTCGGGTCCCGCATACTTCCTAGGGCGTCCGGCGCACTCCCACTTGGGCCCCGTACACTTTCTACTGCGTCCGGCGCACTCCCACTCGGGTTCCGCACACTTTCTACGGCGTCCGGCGCACTCCCACTTGTGCCCCGTAAACTTTTTACTGCGTCCGGCGCACTCCCACTTGGGTCCCGCACACTTTATACTGCGTCCGGCAGCGCTCCCACTTGGGTTTCACACACTTTTTACTGCGTCCGGCGCACTCCCACTTGGGTCTCGCACACTTTCTACTGCGTCCGGCCGCGCTCCCACTTATGTCCCGTACACTTTCTACGGCGTCCGGCGCACTCCCACTTGGGTCCCGTACACTTTCTACTGCGTCCGGCGCACTCCCACTAGGGTCCCGCACACTTTCTACCGCGTCTGGTCCGGCGCACTCCCATTTGGGCCCCGCACACTTTTCACTGCGTCTGGCGCACTCCCACTTGGGTCCCGCACACTTTCTACTGCGTCCGGTGCACTCCCACTTGGGTTTCGCACATTTTCTACCGAGTCCGGCGCACTCCCAGTAAGGTCCCACATACTTTATACTGGGTCCGGCGCACTCCCACTTGGGTCCCGCACACTTTCTACGGCGTCCAGCGCACTCCCACTTAGGTCCCGCACATTTTCTACTGCGTCCAGTCCGGCGCACTCCCACTCGGGTCCCGCACACTTTCCAGGGCGTGCGGCGCACTTCCACTTGGGTCCCGCACATATTCTACGGCGTCCTGCGCACTCCCACTAGGGTTCCGCACACTTTCTACGGCGTCCGGCGCACTCCCACTTGGGTCCCGCACACTTTCTACTGCGTCCGGCCGCGCTCCCACTTGGGTCCCGTACACTTTCTACGGCGTCCACCGCACTCCCACTTATGTCCCGTACACTTTCTACGGCGTCCGGCGCACTCCCACTTGGGTCCCGCACACTTTCTACTGCGTCCGGCGCACTCCCACTTGGGTCCCGCACACTTTCTACTGCGTCCGGCCGCACTCCTACTTGGGTCCCGCACACTTTCTACGGCGTCCGGCGCACTCCCCCTTGGGTCCCGCACACTTTCTACCGTCCGGCGCGCACTCCCACTAGGTCCCGCACACTTTCTACGGCGTCCGGCGCACTCCCACTTGGGTCCCGCACACTTTCTACGGCGTCCGGCGCACTCCCACCAGGTCCCGTACACTTTCTACTGCGTCCGGCGCACTCCCACTTGGGTCCCGCACACTTTCTACGGCGTCCGGCGCACTCCCACTTGGGTCCCGCACACTTTCTACTGCGTCCGGCGCACTCCCACTTGGGTCCCGCACACTTTCTACGGCGTCCGGCGCACTCCCACTTGGGTCCCGCACACTTTCTACTGCGTCCGGCGCACTCCCACTTGGGTCCCGCACACTTTCTACTGCGTCCGGCGCACTCCCACTTGGGTCCCGCACACTTTCTACTGCGTCCGGCGCACTCCCACTTGGGTCCCGCACACTTTCTAGGGCGTCCGGCGCACTCCCACTTGGGTCCCGCACACTTTCTACTGCGTCCGGTCCGGCGCACTCCCACTTGGGTCCCGCACACTTTTCTACTGCGTCCGGCGCACTCCACTTGGGTCCCGCACACTTTCTACGGCGTCCGGCGCACTCCCACTTGGGTCCCGCACACTTTCTACGGCGTCCGGCGCACTCCCACTTGGGTCCTGCACACTTTCTACTGCGTCCGGCGCACTCCCACTTGGGTCCCGCACACTTTCTACGGCGTCCGGCGCACTCCCACTTGGGTCCTGCACACTTTCTACGGCGTCCGGCGCTTTCCCACTAGGGCTGGCACACTTTCTACGGCGTCCGGCGCACTGTCACTTGGGTCCCGCACACTTTCTACGGCGTCCGGCGCACTCCCACTTGGGTCCCGCACACTTTCTACTGCGTCCGGCGCACTCCCACTAGGTTCCGCACACTTTCTACGGCGTCCGGCGTACTGCCACTTGGGCCCCGCACACTTTCTACAGCGTCCGGCGTGTTCCCACTTGGGTCCCGCACATTTTCTACTGCGTCCGGCGCACTCCTACTTGGATTTCGCACATTTTCTACCGAGTCCGGCGCACTCCCAGTAAGGTCCCACACACTTTATACTGGGTCCGGCGCACTCCCATTCGGGTCCCACACACTTTCTAGGGCGTGCGGCGCACTTCCACTTGTGTTCCGCACACTTTCTACTGCGTCCGGTCCGGCGCACTCCTACTCGGGTCCCGCACACTTTCTAGGGCGTGCGGCGCACTTCCACTTGGGTCCCGCACACTTTCTACGGCGTCCAGCGCACTTCCACTTAGGTCCCGCACATTTTCTCCTGCGTCCGGCGCACTCCCATTTGGGCCCGCACACTTTTCACTGCGTCTGGCGCACTCCCACTTGGGTCCCGCACACTTTCTACTGCGTCCGGTGCACTCCCACTTATGTCCCGTACACTTTCTACGGCGTCCGGCGCACTCCCACTTGGGCCCCGTACACTTTCTACTGCGTCCGGCGCACTCCCACTTGGGTCCCGCACACTTTCTACTGCGTCCGGCGCACTCCCACTTATATCCCGTACACTTTCCACTGCGTCCGGCGCACTTCCACTTGGGTCCCGCACACTTTCTACTGCGTCCGGCGCACTCCCACTGGGTCCCGCACACTTTCTACGGCGTCCGGCGCCCTCCCACTTGGGTCCCGCACACTTTCTACTGCGTCCGGCGCACTCTCACTAGGGTCTCGCACACTTTCTACTGCGTCCGGCGCACTCCCACTTGGGTCCCGCACACTTTCTACGGCGTCCGGCGCACTCCCACTTGGGTCCCGCACACTTTCTACGGCGTCCGGCGCACTCCCACTTGGGTCCCGCACACTTTCTACTGCGTCCGGCGCACTCCCACTTGGGTCCCGCACACTTTCTACTGCGTCCGGTCCGGCGCACTCCCACTTGGGTCCCGCACACTTTCTACTGCGTCCGGCGCACTCCCACTTGGGTCCCGCACACTTTCTACTGCGTCCGGCCGCGCTCCCACTAGGGTTCCGCACACTTTCTACGGCGTCCGGCGCACTCCCACTTGGGTCCCGCACACTTTCTACTGCGTCCGGCGCACTCCCACTTGGGTCCCGCACACTTTCTACTGCGTCCGGTCGGCGCACTCCCACTTGGGTCCCGCACACTTTCTACTGCGTCCGGTCCGGCGCACTCCCACTCGGGTCCCGCACAATTCCTACGGCGTCCGGCGCACTTCCACTTGGGTTCCGCACACTTTCTACGGCGTCCGGCGCACTCCCACTTGGGTTCCGCACACTTTCTACGGCGTCCGGCGCACTCCCACTTGGGTTCCGCACACTTTCTACGGCGTCCGGCGCACTCCCACTTGGGTCCCGCACACTTTCTCGGGCGTCCGGCGCACTCCCACTTGGGTCCCGCACACTTTCTACGGCGTCCGGCGCACTCCCGCTTGGGTCCCGCACACTTTCTACTGCGTCCAGCCGCGCTCCCACTAGGGTCCCGCTACTGCGTCCGGCGCACTCCCACTTGGGTCCCGCACACTTTCTACTGCGTCCGGCGCACTCCCACTAGGGTCCCGCACACTTTCTACCGCGTCTGGTCCGGCGCACTCCCATTTGGGCCCCGCACACTTTTCACTGCGTCTGGCGCACTCCCACTTGGGTCCCGCACACTTTCTACTGCGTCCGGTGCACTCCCACTTGGGTTTCGCACATTTTCTACCGAGTCCGGCGCACTCCCAGTAAGGTCCCACATACTTTATACTGGGTCCGGCGCACTCCCACTTGGGTCCCGCACACTTTCTACAGCGTCCAGCGCACTCCCACTTAGGTCCCGCACATTTTCTACTGCGTCCGGTCCGGCGCACTCCCACTCGGGTCCCGCACACTTTCCAGGGCGTGCGGCGCACTTCCACTTGGGTCCCGCACATATTCTACGGCGTCCTGCGCACTCCCACTAGGGTTCCGCACACTTTCTACGGCGTCCGGCGCACTCCCACTTGGGCCCCGTACACTTTCTACTGCGTCCGGCGCACTCCCACTTGGGTCCCGCACACTTTCTACTGCGTCCGGCCGCGCTCCCACTTGGGTCCCTACACTTTCTACGGCGTCCGGCGCACTCCCACTTATGTCCCGTACACTTTCTACGGCGTCCGGCGCACTCCCACTTGGGCCCCGTACACTTTCTACTGCGTCCGGCGCACTCCCACTTGGGTCCCGCACACTTTCTACTGCGTCCGGCCGCGCTCCCACTTGGGTCCCGTACACTTTCTACGGCGTCCGGCGCACTCCCACTTATGTCCCGTACACTTTCCACTGCGTCCGGCGCACTCCCACTTGGGTCCCGCACACTTTCTACTGCGTCCGGTTCGGCGCACTCCCATTTGGGCCCCGCACACTTTTTACTGCGTCCGGCGCACTCCCACTTGGGTCTCGCACACTTTCTAGGGCGTGCGGCGCGCTTCCACTTGGATCCCGCACACTTTCTACGGCGTCCGGCGCACTCCCACTTGGGTTTCGCACACTTTCTACTGCACCTGGCGCACTCCCACTTCTGTCCCGCACACTTTCTACGGCATTCGGCGCACTCCCACTTGGGTCCCGCACACTTTCTATGGCGTCCGGCGCACTCCTACTTGGGTCCCGTACACTTTCTACTGCGTCCGACGCACTCCCACTTGTGTTCCGCACACTTTCTACTGCGTCCGGCCGCGCTCCCACTAGGGTACCGCTACTGCGTCCGGCGCACTCCCACTTGGGTCCCGCACACTTTCTACTGCGTCCGGCGCACTCCCACTAGGGTCCCGCACACTTTCTACCGCGTCCGGTCCGGCGCACTCCCATTTGGGCCCGCACACTTTTCACTGCGTCCGGCGCACTCCCACTTGGGTCCCGCACACTTTCTACTGCGTCCGGCGCACTCCCACTTGGGTTTCGCACATTTTCTACCGAGTCCGGCGCACTCCCAGTAAGGTCCCACACACTTTATACTGGGTCCGGCGCACTCCCACTTGGGTCCCGCACACTTTCTACGGCGTCCAGCGCACTCCCACGTAGGTCCCGCACATTTTCTACTGCGTCAGGTCCGGCGCACTCCCACTCGGGTCCCGCACACTTTCTAGGGCGTGCTGCGCACTTCCACTTGGGTCCCGCACATATTCTACGGCGTCCTGCGCACTCCCACTAGGGTTCCGGACACTTTCTACGGCGTCCGGCGCACTCCCACTTGGGCCCCGTACACTTTCTACTGCGTCCGGCGCACTCCCACTTGGGTCCCGCACACTTTCTACTGCGTCCGGCCGCGCTCCCACTTGGGTCCCGTACACTTTCTACGGCATTCGGCGCACTCCCACTTGGGTCCCGCACATTTTCTACTGCGTCCGGTCCGGCGCACTCCCACTCGGGTCCCGCACACTTTCTATGGCGTCCGGCGCACTCCTACTTGGTCCCGCACACTTTCTACGGCGTCCGGCGCACTCCCTTGGGTCCCGCACACTTTCTACGGCGTCCGGCGCACTCCCACTTGGGTCCCGCACACTTTCTACTGCGTCCGGCGCACTCCCACTTGGGTCCCGCACACTTTCTACTGCGTCCGGCTCACTCCCACTTGGGTCCCGCACACTTTCTACTGCGTCCGGCGCACTCCCACTAGGGTCCCGCACACTTTCTACCGCGTCCGGTCCGGCGCACTCCCAATTGGGTCCCGCACACTTTTCACTGCGTCCGGCGCACACCCACTTTGGTCCCACACACTTTCTACGGCGTCCGGCGCACTCCCGCTTGGGTCCCGCACACTTTCTACTGCGTCCGGCGCACTCCCACTAGGTCCCGCACACTTTCTACTGCGTCCGGCGCACTCCCACTTGGGTCCCGCACACTTTCTACGGCGTCCGGCGCACTCCCACTTGGGTCCCGCACACTTTCTACTGCGTCCGGCGCACTCCCACTTGGGTCCCGCACACTTTCTACGGCGTCCGGCGCACTCCATGGGTCCCGCACACTTTTCTACTGCGTCCGGCGCACTCCCACTTGGGTCCCGCACACTTTCTACGGCGTCCGGCGCACTCCCACTTGGGTCCCGCACACTTTCTACGGCGTCCGGCGCACTCCCACTTGGGTCCCGCACACTTTCTACTGCGTCCGGCGCACTCCCACTTGGGTCCCGCACACTTTCTACTGCGTCCGGCGCACTCCCACTTGGGTCCCGCACACTTTCTACTGCGTCCGGTCCGGCGCACTCCCACTTGGGTCCCGCACACTTTTCTACTGCGTCCGGCGCACTCCACTTGGGTCCCGCACACTTTCTACTGCGTCCGGCGCACTCCCACTTGGGTCCCGCACACTTTCTACTGCGTCCGGCGCACTCCCACTTGGGTCCCGCACACTTTCTACTGCGTCCGGCTCACTCCCACTTGGGTCCCGCACACTTTCTACTGCGTCCGGCGCACTCCCACTAGGGTCCCGCACACTTTCTACGGCGTCCGGCGCACTCCCACTTATGTCCCGTACACTTTCCACTGCGTCCGGCGCACTCCCACTTGGGTCCCGTACACTTTCTACTGCGTCCGGCGCACTCCCAATTGGGTCCCGCACACTTTTCACTGCGTCCGGCGCACACCCACTTTGGTCCCGCGCACTTTCTACGGCGTCCGGCGCACTCCCGCTTGGGTCCCGCACACTTTCTACTGCGTCCAGCCGCGCTCCCACTAGGGTCCCGCTACTGCGTCCGGCGCACTCCCACTTGGGTCCCGCACACTTTCTACTGCGTCCGGCGCACTCCCACTAGGGTCCGGCACACTTTCTACCGCGTCCGGTCCGGCGCACTCCAATTTGGTCCCCGCACACTTTTCACTGCGTCTGGCGCACTCCCCACTCTGGGTCCCGCACACTTTCTACTGCCTCCGGTGCACTCCCACTTGGGTTTCGCACATTTTCTACCGAGTCCGGCGCACTCCCAGTAAGGTCCCACACACTTTATACTGGGTCCGGCGCACTCCCACTTGGGTCCCGCACACTTTCTACGGCGTCCAGCGCACTCCCACTTAGGTCCCGCACATTTTCTACTGCGTCCGGTCCGGCGCACTCCCACTCGGGTCCCGCACACTTTCCAGGGCGTGCGGCGCACTTCCACTTGGGTCCCGCACATATTCTACGGCGTCCTGCGCACTCCCACTAGGGTTCCGCACACTTTCTACGGCGTCCGGCGCACTCCCACTTGGGCCCCGTACACTTTCTACTGCGTCCGGCGCACTCCCACTTGGGTCCCGCACACTTTCTACTGCGTCCGGCCGCGCTCCCACTTGGGTCCCTACACTTTCTACGGCGTCCGGCGCACTCCCACTTATGTCCCGTACACTTTCTACGGCGTCCGGCGCACTCCCACTTGGGCCCCGTACACTTTCTACTGCGTCCGGCGCACTCCCACTTGGGTCCCGCACACTTTCTAGGGCGTGCGGCGCACTCCCACTTGGATCCCGCACACTTTCTACGGCGTCCACCGCACTCCCACTTGGGTCCCGTACACTTTCTACGGCGTCCAGCGCACTCCCGCTTGGGTCCCGCACACTTTCTACTGCGTCCAGCCGCGCTTCCACTAGGGTCCCGCACACTTTCTACTGCGTCCGGCCGCGCTCCCACTAGGGTACCGCTACTGCGTCCGGCGCACTCCCACTTGGGTCCCGCACACTTTCTACTGCGTCCGGCGCACTCCCACTAGGGTCCCGCACACTTTCTACCGCGTCCGGTCCGGCGCACTCCCATTTGGGCCCGCACACTTTTCACTGCGTCCGGCGCACTCCCACTTGGGTCCCGCACACTTTCTACTGCGTCCGGCGCACTCCCACTTGGGTTTCGCACATTTTCTACCGAGTCCGGCGCACTCCCAGTAAGGTCCCACACACTTTATACTGGGTCCGGCGCACTCCCACTTGGGTCCCGCACACTTTCTACGGCGTCCAGCGCACTCCCACGTAGGTCCCGCACATTTTCTACTGCGTCAGGTCCGGCGCACTCCCACTCGGGTCCCGCACACTTTCTAGGGCGTGCTGCGCACTTCCACTTGGGTCCCGCACATATTCTACGGCGTCCTGCGCACTCCCACTAGGGTTCCGGACACTTTCTACGGCGTCCGGCGCACTCCCACTTGGGCCCCGTACACTTTCTACTGCGTCCGGCGCACTCCCACTTGGGTCCCGCACACTTTCTACTGCGTCCGGCCGCGCTCCCACTTGGGTCCCGTACACTTTATACGGCGTCCGGCGCACTCCCACTTATGTCCCGTACACTTTCTACTGCGTCCGGCGCACTCCCACTTGGGTCCCGCACACTTTATACTGCGCCCGGCGCACTCCCACTTGGGTCCCGTACACTTTCTACTACGTCCGGCGCACTCCCACTTGGGTCCCGCACACTTTCTACTGCGTCCGGTCCGGCGCACTCCCATTTGGGCCCCGCACACTTTCTACTGCGTCCGGCGCACTCCCACTTGGGTCCCGCACACTTTCTAGGACGTGCGGCGCACTCCCACTTGGGTCCCGCACACTTTCTACGGCGTCCGGCGCACTCCCACTTGGGTTTCGCACACTTTCTACGGCGTACGGCGCACTCCCACTTGGGCCCCGTACACTTTCTACTGCGTCCGGCGCACTCCCACTTGGGTCCCGCACACTTTCTACTGCGTCCGGCCGCGCTCCCACTTGGGTCCCTACACTTTCTACGGCGTCCGGCGCACTCCCACTTATGTCCCGTACACTTTCTACGGCGTCCGGCGCACTCCCACTTGGGTCCCTACACTTTCTACGGCGTCCGGCGCACTCCCACTTATGTCCCGTACACTTTCTACGGCGTCCGGCGCACTCCCACTTGGGCCCCGTACACTTTCTACTGCGTCCGGCGCACTCCCACTTGGGTCCCGCACACTTTCTACTGCGTCCAGCCGCGCTCCCACTAGGGTCCCGCTACTGCGTCCGGCACACTCCCACTTGGGTCCCGCACACTTTCTACTGCGTCCGGCGCACTCCCACTAGGGTCCCGCACACTTTCTACCGCGTCTGGTCCGGCGCACTCCCATTTGGGCCCCGCACACTTTTCACTGCGTCTGGCGCACTCCCACTTGGGTCCCGCACACTTTCTACTGCGTCCGGTGCACTCCTACTTGGGTTTCGCACATTTTCTACCGAGTCCGGCGCACTCCCAGTAAGGTCCCACACACTTTATACTGGGTCCGGCGCACTCCCACTTGGGTCCCGCACACTTTCTACGGCGTCCAGCGCACTCCCACTTAGGTCCCGCACATTTTCTACTGCGTCCGGTCCGGCGCACTCCCACTCGGGTCCCGCACACTTTCCAGGGCGTGCGGCGCACTTCCACTTGGGTCCCGCACATATTCTACGGCGTCCTGCGCACTCCCACTAGGGTTCCGCACACTTTCTACGGCGTCCGGCGCACTCCCACTTGGGCCCCGTACACTTTCTACTGCGTCCGGCGCACTCCCACTTGGGTCCCGCACACTTTCTACTGCGTCCGGCCGCGCTCCCACTTGGGTCCCGCTACTACGTCCGGCGCACTCCCACTTGGGTCCCGCACACTTTCTACTGCGTCCGGTCCGGCGCACTCCCATTTGGGCCCCGCACACTTTTTACTGCGTCCGGCGCACTCCCACTTGGGTCCCGCACACTTTCTAGGGCGTGCGGCGCACTCCCACTTGGGTCCCGCACACTTTCTACGGCGTCCGGCGCACTCCCACTTGGGCCCCGCACACTTTCTACGGCGTCCGGCGCACTCCCACTTGGGTCCCGCACACTTTCTACGGCGTCCGGCGCACTCCCACTTGGGTCCCGCACACTTTCTACTGCGTCCGGCGCACTCCCACTTGGGTCCCGCACACTTTCTACGGCGTCCGGCGCACTCCCTTTTGGGTCCCGCACACTTTCTACGGCGTCCGGCGCACTCTCATTTGGGTCCCGCACACTTTCTACTGCGTCCGGCGCACTCCCACTTGGGTCCCGCACACTTTCTACGGCGTCCGGCGCACTCCCACTTGGGTCCCGCACACTTTCTACCGCGTCCGGTCCGGCGCACTCCACTGCTCTGGGTCCCGCACACTTTCTGCACCGCGTCCGGTCCGGCGCACTCCCATTTGGGCCCCGCACACTTTCTACGGCGTCCGGCGCACTCCCACTTGGGTCCCGCACACTTTCTACTGCGTCCGGCCGCGCACTCCCACTCTGGGTCCCGCACACTTTCTACGGCGTCCGGCGCACTCCCACTTGGGTCCCGCACACTTTCTACGGCGTCCGGCGCACTCCCACTTGGGTCCCGCACACTTTCTCCGGCGTCCGTCGCACTCCCACTTGGGTCCCGCAAACTTTCTGCTGCGTCCGGCGCACTCCCACTTGGGTCCGGCACACTTTATACGGCGTCCGGCGCACTTCCACTTGGGTCCCGCAGACTTTCTACGGCGTCTGGCGCACTCCCACTTGGGTCCCGCACAATTTCTGAGGCGTCCGGCGCACTCCCATTTGGGCCCCGCACACTTTCTACTGCGTCCGGCGCACACCCACTTTGGTCCCGCACACTTTCTACGGCGTCCGGCGCAATCCCACTTGGGTCCCACACACTTCTACGGCGTCCGGCGCTCTCCCACTTGGGTCCCGCACAATTTCTGAGGCGTGCGGCGCACTCTCGATAGGGTTCCGCACACTTTTTACGGCGTCCGGCGCACTCTCACTGGGGTCTCGTGCACTCTCATTTGGGTCCCGTACCTTTCCTGTGGTGTCCTACGCATCACTTCTGAAGTCCTGAACCCTAACCTTGACGTCCTGCACACTGTCGGAGCCCATCCCCGTAGGGTTGCCCGCATTGAAAGCCATGCCGAATAAACGGTCAAACAAACGCACAGAGATACACACTATATTTGGCTTTGATCTGTTACCGCGCGGATGTCCTATATCGAGATCACCTATTCATACTGTCACCAGAAAAATAAGCTGTACATCATTCGAAGATACATCATTTGAAGATCAATCAGCAATGAGGCTCCGAAATAGCAGTATTCTGCCATCATTCGAAGGGTCTAATCAATATACATATCCAAGTTTCTTTGCAATCGGTCACCGCTCTCAAAAGATATGGCGCATCAAATGACGCAAAAATTTTCTTCGCCTCCGTCCGTCACTTTTTATTTTTTTGGACGGCGTATACCAAATTGCTTGAAACTTGGTGACCAGAGGTAATGGGGCACCAAGATGCCAAAAATAATCCTCACAACTCACCATGTTCACTCCTGGACCACTTACAGGCGGTGCAAACATAGAAACCAGCCTCTCAATATTAGTTAATAAAAATGACGGGTTTTTTCGTTATCAGTTATTGTATTCTTAGAGACTCCATATAAATACTTTTCTCTCTAGGGTGGTGTACTCTGAACGCCCAGATCTGAAGAGGAAGGTGGTGCGGGGGGGATGTTTCTGAGCGAGGAGTGTGCTTGCACCATGCGCACCATCGACAAGAAGGCGTCGCAGGGTGTGCTGAAGTGTCAGTTAACTATGCGGGACCGTAACAGGAGTATGCAGGACGTCATGGAACTACAGCAGGGCCTCAGTAGGAGTAAGCAGGACGCCGTAGAATGTGTGCAGGACCTCAGTAGGAGTGTGCAGGACATCACGGGATGTGTGCAGGACCGAAATAGGAGTGTGCAGGACGCCGTAAAATGTGAGCAGGACCTCAGTAGGAGCGGGAAGGACGTCATGGGACGTGTGCAGGACCGCAGTAGGGGTGTGCGGGATGTCATGGAGTGTGTGCAGGACCTCAGTAGGGGTGTGCAGGACATCATGGGACGTGTGCAGGACCGCAGTAGGGGTGTGCGGGATGTCATGGAGTGTGTGCAGGACCTCAGTAGACGTGTGCAGGACATCATGGGACGAGTGCAGGATCGCAGTAGACGTGTGCAAGACATCATGGGACGTGTGCAGGATCGCAGTAGGGATGTGCAGGACATCATGGGACGTGTGCAGGGACCGCAGTAGGGGTGTGCAGGACATCATGGGACGTGTGCAGGATCCCAGTAGGAATGTGCAGAACATCATGGAATGTGTGCACAACCCCAGTAGGAATGTGCAGGACATCATGGGACGTGTGCAGGACCCCAGTAGGGATGTGCAGGACATGGGACGTGTGCAGGACCGCAGTAGGAATGTGCAGGACGCCGTAGAATGTGTGTAGGACCTCAGTAGGAGTGGGAAGGACGTCATGGGACGTGTACAGGACCGCAGTAGGGGTGTGCAGGACATCATGGGACGTGCGCAGGACCCCACTAGGGATGTGCAGGACATCATGAGACGTGTGCAAGACCTCAGTAGGAGTGTGCAGGATGTCATGGAATGTGTGCATGACCTTAGTAGGAGTGTGCAGGACATCATGAGACGTGCGCAGGACCGCAGTAGGGGTGTGCGGGATGTCATGGAGTGTGTGCAGGACTTCAGTAGGGGTGTGCAGGACATCATGGGACGTGTGCAGGACCGCAGTAGGGGTGTGCGGGATGTCATGGAGTGTGAGCAGGACCTCAGTAGGAGTGTGCAGGACATCATGGGACGTGTTCAGGACCGCAGTAGACGTGTGCAGGACATCATGGGACGAGTGCAGGATCGCAGTAGAGATGTGCAGGACATCATGGGACGTGTGCAGGACCGCAGTAGGGTGCGCAGGATGTCATGGAATGTGTGCACAACCTCAGAATGTGCAGAACATCATGGGACGTGTGCAGGATCTCAGTAGGAATGTGCAGAACATTATGGGACGTCGTGCAGGATCCCAGTAGGATGTGCAGGACATCATGGGACGTGTGCAGGATGCCAGTAGGAATGTGCAGAACATCATGGGGCGTGTGCAGGATCCCCAGTATTGATGTGCAGGACATCATGGGACGTGTGCAGGGACCGCAGTAGGGTGTGCAGGACATCATGGGACGTGTGCAGGACATCAGTAGGAAAAAGCAGGACATCACGGGATGTGTGTAGGACCGAGATAGGAGTGTGCAGAACGCCGTAAAACGTGAGCAGGACCTCAGTAGGGATGTGCAGAGCGTCGTAGAATGTTTGTAGGACCTCAGTAGGAGTGGGAAGGACGTCATGGGACGTGTGCAGGACCTCAGTAGGGGTGTGCAGGATGTCATGGGACGTGTGCAGGACGGCAGTAGGGGTGTGCAGGATGTCATGGAATGTGTGCACAACCCCAGTAGGAATGTGCAGGACATCATGGGACGTGTGCAGGACCCCAGTAGGGATGTGCAGGACATGGGACGTGTGCAGGACCGCAGTAGGGGTGTGCAGGATGTCATGGAATGTGTGGAGGACCTCAGTAGAAGTGTGCAGGACATCATGGGACGTGCGCAGGATCCCAGTAGGAATGTGCAGGACATCATGGGACGTGGGCAGGACCTCAGTAGGAGTGTACAGGACGCCGTAGAATGTGTGCAGGACATCAGTAGGAAAGTGCAGGACATCACGGGATGTGTGTAGGACCGAAATAGGAGTGTGCAGGACGCCGTAAAATGTGAGCAGGACCTCAGTAGGGATGTGCAGAACGTCGTAGAATGTTCGTAGGACCTCAGTAGAGTGGGAAGGACATCATGGGACGTGTGCAGGACCTCAGTAGGGTGTGCAGGATGTCATGGAATGTGTGCACAACCCCAGTAGGAATGTGCAGAACATCATGGGACGTGTGCAGGATCCCATGCAGGACATCATAGTGTGCAGGATGCCTGAACATCATGGGGCGTGTGCAGGGATCCCAGTATTGATGTGCAGGACATCATGGGACGTGTGCAGGGACCGCAGTAGGGTGTGCAGGACATCATGGGACGTGTGCAGCGCCGCAGTAGGGGTGCGCAGGATGCCATGGAATGTGTGCACAACCCCAGTAGGAATGTGCAGGACATCATGGGACGTGTGCAGGACCCCAGTAAAGGGATGTGCAGGACATGGAACGTGTGCAGGACCGCAGTAGGGGTGTGCAGGATGGCATGGAATGTGTGGAGGACCTCAGTAGAAGTGTGCAGGACATCATGGGACGTGCGCAGGATCCCAGTAGGAATGTGCAGGACATCATGGGACGTGGGCAGGACCTCAGTAGGAGTGTACAGGACGCCGTAGAATGTGTGCAGCACATCAGTAGGAAAGTGCAGGACATCACGGGATGTGTGTAGGACCGAAATAGGAGTGTGCAGAACGCCGTAAAACGTGAGCAGGACACTCAGTAGGGATGTGCAGAACGTCGTAGAATGTTTGTAGGACCTCAGTAGGAGTGGGAAGGACATCATGGGACGTGTGCAGGACCACGCAGTAGGGGTGTGCAGGATGTCATGGAATGTGTGCACAACCTCAGTAGGAATGTGCAGAACATCATGGGACGTGTGCAGGATCCCAGTAGGAATGTGCAGAACATCATGGGACGTGTGCAGGACCTCAGTAGGAGTGTACAGGACGCCGTAGAGACGTGTGCAGGATGCCAGTAGGAATGTGCGAGACATCACGGGATGTGTGTAGGACCGAAATAGGAGTGTGCAGGACGCCGTAAAATGTGAGCAGGACCATCAGTAGGGGATGTGCGTTTTTGTGCGTAGAGATGTTTGTAGGACCTCAGTAGGAGCGGGAAGGACATCATGGGACGTGTGCAGGACCGCAGTAGGAAAGTGTGCAGGATGTCACGGGATGTGTGCTGACCAGTAGAATAGGAGTGTGCAGAACGCCGTAAAACGTGAGCAGGACCTCAGTAGGGATGTGCAGAACGTCGTAGAATGTTTGTAGGACCTCAGTAGGAGTGGGAAGGACGTCATGGGACGTGTGCAGGACCTCAGTAGGGGTGTGCAGGATGTCATGGGACGTGTGCAGGACGGCAGTAGGGGTGTGCAGGATGTCATGGAATGTGTGCACAACCCCAGTAGGAATGTGCAGGACATCATGGGACGTGCGCAGGATCCCAGTAGGAATGTGCAGGACATCATGGGACGTGGGCAGGACCGCAGTAGGGGTGGGCAGGATGTCATGGAATGTGTGGAGGACCTCAGTAGAAGTGTGTGCAGGACATCATGGGACGTGCGCAGGATCCCAGTAGGAATGTGCAGGACATCATGGGACGTGGGCAGGACCTCAGTAGGAAGTGTACAGGACGCCGTAGAATGTGTGCAGGACATCAGTAGGAAAGTGCAGGACATCACGGGATGTATGTAGGACCGAAATAGGAGTGTGCAGGACGCCGTAAAATGTGAGCAGGACCTCACTAGGGATGTGCAGAACGTCGGAGAATGTTTGTAGGACCTCAGTAGGAGTGGGAAGGACATCATGGGACGTGTGCAGGACCGCAGTAGGGGTGTGCAGGATGTCATGGAATGTGTGCACAACCCCAGTAGGAATGTGCAGAACATCATGGGACGTGTGCAGGATCCCAGTAGGAATGTGCAGAACATCATGGGACGTGTGCAGGATCCCAGTAGGGATGTGCAGGACATCATGGGACGTGTGCAGGATGCCAGTAAGGAATGTGCAGAACATCATGGGGAGTGTGCAGGGATCCCAGTATTGATGTGCAGGACATCATGGGACGTGTGCAGGACCGCGTGCAGGACATCATGGGACGTGCAGGACGGCAGTAGGGGGTGCAGATTATGGAATGTGTGCACAACTCCAGTAGGAGATGCAGGACATCATGGGACGTGTGCAGGACCCCAGTAGGGATGTGCAGGGACATGGGACGTGTGCAGGACCGCAGTAGGGGTGTGCAGGATGTCATGTCATGGAATGTGTGGAGGACCTCAGTAGAAGTGTGCAGGACATCATGGGACGTGCGCAGGATCCCAGTAGGAATGTGCAGGACATCATGGGACGTGGGCAGGGACCTCCCAGTAGGAGTGTACAGGACGCCGTAGAATGTGTGCAGGACATCAGTAGGAAAGTGCAGAACATCACGGGATGTGTGTAGGACCGAAATAGGAGTGTGCAGAACGCCGTAAAAATGTGAGCAGGACCTCAGTAGGGATGTGCAGGAACGTCGTAGAATGTTTGTAGGACCCCAGTAAGGGATGTGCAGGACATGGGACGTGTGCAGGACCGCAGTAGGGGTGTGCAGGATGTCATGGAGATGTGTGGAGGACCTCAGTAGAAGTGTGCAGGACATCATGGGACGTGCAGGATCCCAGTAAGGAATGTGCAGGACATCATGGGACGTGGGCAGGACCTCAGTAGGAGTGTACAGGACGCCGTAGAGATGTGTGCAGGACATCAGTAGGAAAGTGCAGGACATCACGGGATGTGTAGGACCGAAATAGGAGTGTGCAGGACGCCGTAAAATGTGAGCAGGACCTCAGTAGGGATGTGCAGAACGTCGTAGAATGTTTGTAGGACCTCAGTAGGAGTGGGAAGGACATCATGGGACGTGTGCAGGACCGCAGTAGGGGTGTGCAGGATGTCATGGAATGTGTGCACAACACCAGTAGGAATGTGCAGAACATCATGGGACGTGTGCAGGATCCCAGTAGGAATGTGCAGAACATCATGGGACGTGTGCAGGATCCCAGGGATGTGCAGGACATCATGGGACGTGTGCAGGATGCCAGATGTGCAGAACATCATGGGGTGTGTAGGACGTGTGCAGGACATCATGGGACGTGCAGGACCGCAGGGTGTGCAGGACATCATGGGACGTGTAGGACGGCAGTAGGGGTGCAGGATGTCATGGAATGTGTGCAGAACCGCAGTAGAAGTGTGCAGGACTTTGTGGGATGTATCCAGGACCCTAGTAGGGATGTGCAGGACATCATTGGACGTGTGCAGGGCCGCAGTAGGGATGTGCAGGATGTCATTGAACGTTCGGATGACCTCAGTGGTAGTGAGCAGGACTTCGTGGGACGTGTGCAGGACCGCAGTAGGGGTATGCAGGATGTCATGGAATGTGTGCAGGACCTCAGTAGAATTGTGCAGGACGCCGTAGAGATGTGTGCAGGACATCCCAGTAGGAAAGTGCAGGACATCACGGGATGTGTGTAGGACCGAAATAGGAGTGTGCAGAACGCCGTAAAACGTGAGCAGGACCTCAGTAGGGATGTGCAGAACGTCGTAGAATGCTTCCGTAGGACCTCAGTAGGGAGTGGGAAGGACGTCATGGGACGTGTGCAGGACCTCAGTAGGGGTGTGCAGGATGTCATGGAGTGTGTGCACAACCCAGTAGGAATGTGCAGAACATCATGGGACGTGTGCAGGATCCCAGTAGGAATGTGCAGAACATCATGGGGCGTGTGCACGATCCCAGTATTGATGCAGGACATCATGGGACGTGTGCAGGGACCGCAGTAGGGTGTGCAGGACATCATGGGACGTGTGCAGGACGGCAGTAGGGGTGTGCAGGATGTCATGGAATGTGTGCACAACCCCAGTAGGAATGTGCAGGACATCATGGGACGTGTGCAGGACCCCAGTAGGGATGTGCAGGACATGGGACGTGTGCAGGACCGCAGTAGGGGTGTGCAGGATGTCATGGAATGTGTGGAGGACCTCAGTAGAAGTGTGCAGGACATCATGGGACGTGCGCAGGATCCCAGTAGGAATGTGCAGGACATCATGGGACGTGGGCAGGACCTCAGTAGGAGTGTACAGGACGCCGTAGAATGTGTGCAGGACATCAGTAGGAAAGTGCAGGACATCACGGGATGTGTGTAGGACCGAAATAGGAGTGTGCAGGACGCCGTAAAATGTGAGCAGGACCTCAGTAGGGATGTGCAGAGCGTCGTAGAATGTTTGTAGGACCTCAGTAGGAGTGGGAAGGACATCATGGGACGTGTGCACGACCGCAGTAGGGTGTGCAGGATGCCATGGAATGTGTGCACAACCCCAGTAGGAATGTGCAGAACATCATGGGACGTGTGCAGGATCCCAGTAGGAATGTGCAGAACATCATGGGACGTGTGCAGGATCTCAGTAGGGATGTGCAGGACATCATGGGACGTGTGCAGGATGCCAGTAGGAATGTGCAGAACATCATGGGGTGTGTGCAGGATCCCAGTATTGATGTGCAGGACATCATGGGACGTGTGCAGGGACCGCAGTAGGGGTGTGCAGGACATCATGGGACGTGTGCAGGACCGCAGTAGGGGTGTGCAGGATGTCATGGAATGTGTGCACAACCCCAGTAGGAATGTGCAGGACATCAAGGGACGTGTGCAGGACCCCAGTAGGGATGTGCAGGACATGGGACGTGTGCAGGACCGCAGTAGGGGTGTGCAGGATGTCATGGAATGTGTGCAGAACCCCAGTAGGAATGTGCAGAACATCATGGGACGTGTGCAGGATCCCAGTATTGATGTGCAGGACATCATGGGACGTGTGCAGGGACCGCAGTAGTAGTGTACAGGACGCCGTAGAATGTGTGCAGGACATCAGTAGGAAAGTGCAGGACATCACGGGATGTGTGTAGGACCGAAATAGGTGTGTGCAGAACGCCGTAAAATGTGAGCAGGACCTCAGTAGGGATGTGCAGAACGTCGTAGAATGTTCGTAGGACCTCAGTAGGAGTGGGAAGGACGTCATGGGACGTGTGCAGGACCTCAGTAGGGGTGTGCAGGATGTCATGGAGTGTGTGCACAACCCCAGTAGGAATGTGCAGAACATCATGGGACGTGTGCAGGATCCCAGTAGGAATGTGCAGAACATCATGGGGCGTGTGCAGGACCCCAGTAGGGATGTGCAGGACATGGGACGTGTGCAGGACCGCAGGAGGGGTGTGCAGGATGTCATGGAATGTGTGCAGAAGCCCAGTAGGAATGGGCAGGACATCATGGGAGGTGTGGAGGATCCCAGTAGGAATGTGCAGGACATCATGGGACGTGGGCAGGACCTCAGTAGGAGTGTACAGGACGCCGTAGAATGTGTGCAGGACATCAGTAGGAAAGTGCAGGACATCACGGGATGTGTGTAGGACCGAAATAGGAGTGTGCAGGACGCCGTAAAATGTGAGCAGGACCTCAGTAGGGATGTGCAGAACGTCGTAGAATGTTTGTAGGACCTCAGTAGGAGCGGGAAGGACATCATGGGACGTGTGCAGGACCGCAGTAGGGTGTGCAGGATGTCATGGAATGTGTGCACAACCCCAGTAGGAATGTGCAGAACATCATGGGACGTGTGCAGGATCCCAGTAGGAATGTGCAGAACATCATGGGACGTGTGCAGGATCCCAGTAGGGATGTGCAGGACATCATGGGACGTGTGCAGGATGCCAGTAGGAATGTGCAGAACATCATGGGGAGTGTGCAGGATCCCAGTATTGATGTGCAGGACATCATGGGACGTGTGCAGGGACCGCAGTAGGGGTGTGCAGGACATCATGGGACGTGTGCAGGACGGCAGTAGGGGTGTGCAGGATGTCATGGAATGTGTGCACAACCCCAGTAGGATTGTGCAGGACATCATGGGACGTGTGCAGGACCCCAGTAGGGATGTGCAGGACATGGGACGTGTGCAGGACCGCAGTAGGGGTGTGCAGGATGTCATGGAATGTGTGGAGGACCTCAGTAGAAGTGTGCAGGACATCATGGGACGTGCGCAGGATCCCAGTAGGAATGTGCAGGACATCATGGGACGTGGGCAGGACCTCAGTAGGAGTGTACAGGACGCCGTAGAATGTGTGCAGGACATCAGTAGGAAAGTGCAGAACATCACGGGATGTGTGTAGGACCGAAATAGGAGTGTGCAGAACGCCGTAAAATGTGAGCAGGACCTCAGTAGGGATGTGCAGAACGTCGTAGAATGTTTGTAGGACCCCAGTAGGGATGTGCAGGACATGGGACGTGTGCAGGACCGCAGTAGGGGTGTGCAGGATGTCATGGAATGTGTGGAGGACCTCAGTAGAAGTGTGCAGGACATCATGGGACGTGCGCAGGATCCCAGTAGGAATGTGCAGGACATCATGGGACGTGGGCAGGACCTCAGTAGGAGTGTACAGGACGCCGTAGAATGTGTGCAGGACATCAGTAGGAAAGTGCAGGACATCACGGGATGTGTGTAGGACCGAAATAGGAGTGTGCAGGACGCCGTAAAATGTGAGCAGGACCTCAGTAGGGATGTGCAGAACGTCGTAGAATGTTTGTAGGACCTCAGTAGGAGTGGGAAGGACATCATGGGACGTGTGCAGGACCGCAGTAGGGTGTGCAGGATGTCATGGAATGTGTGCACAACCCCAGTAGGAATGTGCAGAACATCATGGGACGTGTGCAGGATCCCAGTAGGAATGTGCAGAACATCATGGGACGTGTGCAGGATCTCAGTAGGGATGTGCAGGACATCATGGGACGTGTGCAGGATGCCAGTAGGAATGTGCAGAACATCATGGGGTGTGTGCAGGATCCCAGTATTGATGTGCAGGACATCATGGGACGTGTGCAGGGACCGCAGTAGGGGTGTGCAGGACATCATGGGACGTGTGCAGGACGGCAGTAGGGGTGTGCAGGATGTCATGGAATGTGTGCACAACCCCAGTAGGATTGTGCAGGACATCATGGGACGTGTGCAGGACCCCAGTAGGGATGTGCAGGACATGGGACGTGTGCAGGACCGCAGTAGGGGTGTGCAGGATGTCATGGAATGTGTGGAGGATGCCAGTAGAAGTGTGCAGGACATCATGGGACGTGCGCAGGATCCCAGTAGGATGTGCAGGACATTATGGGACGTGGGCAGGACCTCAGTAGGGGTGTACAGGACGCCGTAGAGATGTGTGCAGGACATCAGTAGGAAAGTGCAGGACATCACGGGATGTGTAGGACCGAAATAGGAGTGTGCAGAACGCCGTAAAAATGTGAGCAGGACCTCAGTAGGGATGTGCAGAACGTCGTAGAATGTTTGTAGGACCTCAGTAGGAGTGGAAGGACGTCATGGGACGTGTGCAGGACCTCAGTAGGGGTGTGCAGGATGTCATGGGACGTGTGCAGGACCGCAGTAGGGGTGTGCAGGATGTCATGGAATGTGTGCAGGATCCCAGTAGGAATGTGCAGAACATCATGGGACGTGTGCAGGATCCCAGTATTGATGTGCAGGACATCATGGGACGTGTGCAGGGACCGCAGTAGGGTGTGTGCAGGATGTCAGTGGAATGTGTGCAGGACCTCCAGTAGAAGTGTGCAGGACATCATGGGAATGTGTGCACAACCCCAGTAGGAATGTGCAGGACATCATGGGACGTGGGCAGGACCTCAGTAGGAGTGTACAGGACGCCGTAGAATGTGTGCAGGACATCAGTAGGAAAAGTGCAGGACATCACGGGATGTGTGTAGGACCGAAATAAGTGTGCAGGACGCCGTAAAAGTGTGAGCAGGACCTCAGTAGGGATGTGCAGAGCGTCGTAGAATGTTTGTAGGACCTCAGTAGGAGTGGGAAGGACATCATGGGACGTGTGCAGGACCGCAGTAGGGTGTGCAGGATGTCATGGAATGTGTGCACAACCCCAGTAGGAATGTGCAGAACATCATGGGACGTGTGCAGGATCCCAGTAGGAATGTGCAGAACATCATGGGACGTGTGCAGGATCCCAGTAGGGATGTGCAGGACATCATGGGACGTGTGCAGGATGCCAGTAGGAATGTGCAGAACATCATGGGGAGTGTGCAGGATCCCAGTATTGATGTGCAGGACATCATGGGACGTGTGCAGGGACCGCAGTAGGGGTGTGCAGGACATCATGGGACGTGTGCAGGACGGCAGTAGGGGTGTGCAGGATGTCATGGAATGTGTGCACAACCCCAGTAGGATTGTGCAGGACATCATGGGACGTGTGCAGGACCCCAGTAGGGATGTGCAGGACATGGGACGTGTGCAGGACCGCAGTAGGGGTGTGCAGGATGTCATGGAATGTGTGGAGGACCTCAGTAGAAGTGTGCAGGACATCATGGGACGTGCGCAGGATCCCAGTAGGAATGTGCAGGGCATTATGGGACGTGGGCAGGACCTCAGTAGGAGTGTACAGGACGCCGTAGAGTGTGTGCAGGACATCAGTAGGAAAGTGCAGGACATCACGGGATGTGTGTAGGACCGAAATAGGAGTGTGCAGAACGCCGTAAAATGTGAGCAGGACCTCAGTAGGGATGTGCAGAACGTCGTAGAATGTTTGTAGGACCTCAGTAGGAGTGGGAAGGACGTCATGGGACGTGTTCAGGACCTCAGTAGGGGTGTGCAGGATGTCATGGAATGTGTGCACAACCCCAGTAGGAATGTGCAGAACATCATGGGACGTGTGCAGGATCCCAGTAGGAATGTGCAGAACATCATGGGGCGTGTGCAGGATCCCAGTATTGATGTGCAGGACATCATCGGACGTGTGCAGGGACCGCAGTAGGGGTGTGCAGGACATCATGGGACGTGTGCAGGACCGCAGTAGGGGTGTGCAGGATGTCATGGAATGTGTGCACAACCCCAGTAGGAATGTGCAGGACATCAAGGGACGTGTGCAGGACCCCAGTAGGGATGTGCAGGACATGGGACGTGTGCAGGACCGCAGTAGGGGTGTGCAGGACGCCGTAAAATGTGAGCAGGACCTCAGTAGGGATGTGCAGAACGTCGTAGAATGTTTGTAGGACCTCAGTAGGAGCGGGAAGGACATCATGGGACGTGTGCAGGACCGCAGTAGGGTGTGCAGGATGCCATGGAATGTGTGCACAACCCCAGTAGGAATGTGCAGAACATCATGGGACGTGTGCAGGATCCCAGTAGGAATGTGCAGAACATCATGGGGCGTGTGCAGGATCCCAGTATTGATGTGCAGGACATCATGGGACGTGTGCAGGACCGCAGTAGGGTGTGCAGGATGTCATGGAATGTGTGCACAACCCCAGTAGGAATGTGCAGAACATCATGGGACGTGTGCAGGATCTCAGTAGGAATGTGCAGAACATCATGGGACGTGTGCAGGATCCCAGTAGGGATGTGCAGGACATCATGGGACGTGTGCAGGATGCCAGTAGGAATGTGCAGAGCATCATGGGGCGTGTGCAGGATCCCAGTATTGATATGCAGGACATCATGGGACGTGTGCAGGGACCGCAGTAGGGGTGTGCAGGACATCATGGGACGTGTGCAGGACATCAGTAGGAAAGTGCAGGACATCACGGGATGTGTGTAGGACCGAAATAGGAGTGTGCAGAACGCCGTAAAACGTGAGCAGGACCTCAGTAGGGATGTGCAGAACGTCGTAGAATGTTTGTAGGACCTCAGTAGGAGTGGGAAGGACGTCATGGGACGTGTGCAGGACCTCAGTAGGGGTGTGCAGGATGTCATGGGACGTGCAGGACCGCAGTAGGGGTGTGCAGGATGTCATGGAATGTGTGCACAACCCCAGTAGGAATGTGCAGGACATCAAGGGACGTGTGCAGGATCCCAGTAGGGATGTGCAGGACATGGGACGTGTGCAGGACCGCAGTAGGGGGGTGCAGGATGTCAAGGAATGTGTGGAGGACCTCAGTAGAAGTGTGCAGGGCATCATGGGGCGTGCGCAGGATCCCAGTAGGAATGTGCAGGACATCATGGGAAGTGGGCAGGACCTCAGTAGGAGTGTACAGGACGCCGTAGAATGTGTGCAGGACATCAGTAGGAAAGTGCAGGACATCACGGGATGTGTGTAGGACCGAAATAGGAGTGTGCAGGACGCCGTAAAATGTGCGCAGGACCTCAGTAGGGATGCGCAGAACGTCGTAGAATGTTTGTAGGACCTCAGTAGGAGTGGGAAGGACGTCATGGGACGTGTGCAGGACCTCAGTAGGGGTGTGCAGGATGTCATGGAATGTGTGCACAACCCCAGTAGGGAATGTGCAGGACATCATGGGACGTGTGCAGGATCCCAGTAGGAATGTGCAGAACATCATGGGACGTGTGCAGGATCCCAGTAGGGATGTGCAGGACATCATGGGACGTGTGCAGGGATCCCAGTAGGAATGTGCAGAACATCATGGGGAGTGTGCAGGATCCCAGTATTGATGTGCAGGACATCATGGGACGTGTGCAGATACCGCAGTAGGTGTGCAGGAGTGTGCAGCATTGATGCAGGACATCATGGGATGCAGGGACAGAATGCAGGACCGCAGTAGGGGTGTGCAGGATGTCATGGAATGTGTGCAGACCTCAGTAGGGTTGAGCAGGACATCATGGGACGTGTGCAGGACCTCAGTTTGGATGTGCAGGTCATCATGGGGCGTGTGCAGGACCGCAGTAGGGGTGTGCAGAATGTCATGGAATGTGTGGGAAGACCTCAGTAGAAGTGTGCAGGACATCATGGGACGTGCGCAGGATCCCAGTAGGAATGTGCAGGACATCATGGGTCGTGGGCAGGACCTCAGTAGAGTGTACAGGACGCCGTAAAATGTGAGCAGGACCTCAGTAGGGATGTGCAGAACGTCGTAGAATGTTTGTAGGACCTCAGTAGGAGTGGGAAGGACGTCATGGGACGTGCAGGACCTCAGTAGGGGTGTGCAGGATGTCATGGAATGTGTGCACAACCCCAGTAGGAATGTGCAGGACATCATGGGACGTGTGCACGATCCCAGTAGGAATGTGCAGAACATCATGGGGCGTGTGCAGGATCCCAGTATTGATGTGCAGGACATCATGGGACGTGTGCAAAACCGCAGTAGGGTGTGCAGGATGTCATGGAATGTGTGCAGGATCCCAGTAGGAATGTGCAGAACATCATGGGACGTGTGCAGGATCCCAGTAGGGATGTGCAGGACATCATGGGACGTGTGCAGGATGCCAGTAGGAATGTGCAGAACATCATGGGGAGTGTGCAGGATCTCAGTATTGATGTGCAGGACATCATGGGACGTGTGCAGGGACCGCAGTAGGGGTGTGCAGGACATCATGGGACGTGTGCAGGACGGCAGTAGGGGTGTGCAGGATGTCATGGAATGTGTGCACAACCCCAGTAGGATTGTGCAGGACATCATGGGACGTGTGCAGGACCCCAGTAGGGATGTGCAGGACATGGGACGTGTGCAGGACCGCAGTAGGGGTGTGCAGGATGTCATGGAATGTGTGGAAGACCTCAGTAGAAGTGTGCAGGACATCATGGGACGTGCGCAGGATCCCAGTAGGAATGTGCAGGACATTATGGGACGTGGGCAGGACCTCAGTAGTAGTGTACAGGACGCCGTAGAATGTGTGCAGGACATCAGTAGGAAAGTGCAGGACATCACGGGATGTGTGTAGGACCGAAATAGGAGTGTGCAGAACGCCGTAAAATGTGAGCAGGACCTCAGTAGGGATGTGCAGAACGTCGTAGAATGTTTGTAGGACCTCAGTAGGAGTGGGAAGGACGTCATGGGACGTGTGCAGGACCTCAGTAGGGGTGTGCAGGATGTCATGGAATGTGTGCACAACCCCAGTAGGAATGTGCAGAACATCATGGGACGTGTGCAGGATCCCAGTAGGAATGTGCAGAACATCATGGGGCGTGTGCAGGATCCCAGTATTGATGTGCAGGACATCATCGGACGTGTGCAGGGACCGCAGTAGGGGTGTGCAGGACATCATGGGACGTGTGCAGGACCGCAGTAGGGGTGTGCAGGATGTCATGGAATGTGTGCACAACCCCAGTAGGAATGTGCAGGACATCAAGGGACGTGTGCAGGACCCCAGTAGGGATGTGCAGGACATGGGACGTGTGCAGGACCGCAGTAGGGGTGTGCAGGACGCCGTAAAATGTGAGCAGGACCTCAGTAGGGATGTGCAGAACGTCGTAGAATGTTTGTAGGACCTGAGTAGGAGCAGGAAGGACATCATGGGACGTGTGCAGGACCGCAGTAGGGTGTGCAGGATGTCATGGAATGTGTGCACAACCCCAGTAGGAATGTGCAGAACATCATGGGACGTGTGCAGGATCCCAGTAGGAATGTGCAGAACATCATGGGACGTGTGCAGGATCCCAGTAGGGATGTGCAGGACATCATGGGACGTGTGCAGGATGCCAGTAGGAATGTGCAGAACATCATGGGGAGTGTGCAGGATCCCAGTATTGATGTGCAGGACATCATGGGACGTGTGCAGGGACCGCAGTAGGGGTGTGCAGGACATCATGGGACGTGTGCAGGACGGCAGTAGGGGTGTGCAGGATGTCATGGAATGTGTGCACAACCCCAGTAGGATTGTGCAGGACATCATGGGACGTGTGCAGGACCCCAGTAGGGATGTGCAGGACATGGGACGTGTGCAGGACCGCAGTAGGGGTGTGCAGGATGTCATGGAATGTGTGGAGGACCTCAGTAGAAGTGTGCAGGACATCATGGGACGTGCGCAGGATCCCAGTAGGAATGTGCAGGGCATTATGGGACGTGGGCAGGACCTCAGTAGGAGTGTACAGGACGCCGTAGAGTGTGTGCAGGACATCAGTAGGAAAGTGCAGGACATCACGGGATGTGTGTAGGACCGAAATAGGAGTGTGCAGAACGCCGTAAAATGTGAGCAGGACCTCAGTAGGGATGTGCAGAACGTCGTAGAATGTTTGTAGGACCTCAGTAGGAGTGGGAAGGACGTCATGGGACGTGTGCAGGACCTCAGTAGGGGTGTGCAGGATGTCATGGAATGTGTGCACAACCCCAGTAGGAATGTGCAGAACATCATGGGACGTGTGCAGGATCCCAGTAGGAATGTGCAGAACATCATGGGGCGTGTGCAGGATCCCAGTATTGATGTGCAGGACATCATGGGACGTGTGCAGGGACCGCAGTAGGGGTGTGCAGGACATCATGGGACGTGTGCAGGACCGCAGTAGGGGTGTGCAGGATGTCATGGAATGTGTGCACAACCCCAGTAGGAATGTGCAGGACATCAAGGGACGTGTGCAGGACCCCAGTAGGGATGTGCAGGACATGGGACGTGTGCAGGACCGCAGTAGGGGTGTGCAGGATGTCATGGAATGTGTGGAGGACCTCAGTAGAAGTGTGCAGGACATCATGGGACGTGCGCAGGATCCCAGTAGGAATGTGCAGGACATCATGGGACGTGGGCAGGACCTCAGTAGGAGTGTACAGGACGCCGTAGAATGTGTGCAGGACATCAATAGGAAAGTGCAGGACATCACGGGATGTGTGTAGGACCGAAATAGGAGTGTGCAGGACGCCGTAAAATGTGAGCAGGACCTCAGTAGGGATGTGCAGAACGTCGTAGAATGTTTGTAGGACCTCAGTAGGAGTGGGAAGGACGTCATGGGACGTGTGCAGGACCTCAGTAGGGGTGTGCAGGATGTCATGGAATGTGTGCACAACCCCAGTAGGAATGTGCAGGACATCATGGGACGTGTGCACGATCCCAGTAGGAATGTGCAGAACATCATGGGGCGTGTGCAGGATCCCAGTATTGATGTGCAGGACATCATGGGACGTGTGCAAAACCGCAGTAGGGTGTGCAGGATGTCATGGAATGTGTGCACAACCCCAGTAGGAATGTGCAGAACATCATGGAACGTGTGTAGGATCCCAGTAGGAATGTGCAGAACATCATGGGACGTGTGCAGGATGCCAGTAGGGATGTGCAGGACATCATGGGACGTGTGCAGGACCGCAGTAGGGATGTGCAGGACATCATGGGACGTGTGCAGGGACCGCAGTAGGGGTGTGCAGGACATCATGGGACGTGTGCAGGACCGCAGTAGGGGTGTGCAGGATGTCATGGAATGTGTGCACAACCCCAGTAGGAATGTGCAGGACATCAAGGGACGTGTGCAGGACCCCAGTAGGGATGTGCAGGACATGGGACGTGTGCAGGACCGCAGTAGGGGTGTGCAGGATGTCATGGAATGTGTGGAGGACCTCAGTAGAAGTGTGCAGGACATCATGGGACGTGCGCAGGATCCCAGTATGAATGTGCAGGACATCATGGGACGTGGGCAGGACCTCAGTAGGAGTGTACAGGACGCCGTAGAATGTGTGCTGGACATCAGTAGGAAAGTGCAGGACATCACGGGATGTGTTTAGGACCGAAATAGGAGTGTGCAGGACGCCGTAAAATGTGAGCAGGACCTCAGTAGGGATGTGCAGAACGTCGTAGAATGTTTGTAGGACCTCAGTAGGAGTGGGAAGGACGTCATGGGACGTGTGCAGGACCTCAGTAGGGGTGTGCAGGATGTCATGGAATGTGTGCACAACCCCAGTAGGAATGTGCAGAACATCATGGGACGTGTGTAGGATCCCAGTAGGAATGTGCAGAACATCATGGGACGTGTGCAGGATCCCAGTAGGGATGTGCAGGACATCGTCGGACGTGTGCAGGACCGCAGTAGGGATGTGCAGGACATCATGGGACGTGTGCAGGATCCCAGTAGGGATGTGCAGTACATCATGGGACGTGTGCAGGATCCCAGTAGGGATGTGCAGGACATCATGGGACGTGTGCAGGACCGCAGTAGGGATGTACAGGACATCGTCGGACGTGTGCAGGACCGCAGTAGGGGTGTGCAGGACATCATGAGACGTTTGTAGGGACTCAGTTTAATGTCCAGGACACCGTATGCAAGTTATGCCTCAGAGTCAAGAACCGGCGAAATTTGGCTAGAGCGACTGATCCTGTACAATTGCGTCATCTTAAAACTCATTCCTTCATTTTTTCGACTTTTGATATCAAAAAGTATATGCCTTGTACTATATCTAGGAAGCCGCGATGCAGCTTCATATTACCTTGCTATCTTAGCAGCAGAGCGGTTCTTTCTCTATTTCTACCACAATGCTTTCTCAGAAACATCAACTTGACTCTTATAATAAAGCTATCATAACAGCATCGTGGCTCCTCCCCCCCAGAGATTGACGATATTGTTGGAGGGAAACACTCGGAAAAATTGTGAAATTTTTGAAAGTTGGGCTTCGCAAAAAAGGTTAAGGATTTGGCATTGTTCTTGAATGTCGTGAAATTGTTTTGTTGGATTTGGCTCTCAACTTGATTTTTCAAATGTAGTGAAATTATTGACTTGATTTGGCTGATGATCGTATTTGTAAACATCGTGATCATTAAAATATAGTGAGATTGCTGCTAATGGATTTGGCACGCGCTCTATCAATTATAATTAAAATTTGATAATTATCAGAGCCAAATTACGTGTCAGAAGTATTTCTCTTGATAGTCTTCGTGTCCTCAACGCTTTCACGGTTCACATTGTATGGGAACGTTTTTGTTGCTGGACTTATTCTTGTTCTGATTTGATCCAAATCACGCTCGACTCAAAACCCCTTCTGACGCATGATTTGATTCTGATAATTTATAGAGCGCGTGCCGAATCCATTAGCAGCAATCTCACTATATTTTAATGATTACGATGTCTACAAATACCATAATCAAAAAAGTCAAGTCAATAAATTCACTACATTTAAAAAATCAGAAATTTGAGAACAATGCCAAAGCCCTAACCTTTTTTGCGAAGCCCAACTTTCAGAAATCATCCTCAGTGATCTTCCACAGTGAAATGATAGGCAAGAATGTTCATTGGCTCCCGTTGTCGAAATAACGGTACAAAGCGAGCCAGGAGTGGCAAAAGTTTTTTGGTGTTCCAGAACCGCTCCGTGATCCAGGTCCGCCCCCCTCGATGAGAACAAATGAACACGCGAGATCGTGAGATGAGCGATGGTTTCCGATCACAAACAAGCACCGTTCTTCTCAACTTCTCTCTTTACTCATGTCAGCTCGCACACATCGGCTGCAAAAGACGGAAGTTACAAGCCTCGGACAACTCGTTCACAATGCTTCCCTAGCTCAATTTTTGAGGGGCCATAACTCCGTTCCCTGGAGATCTTGTAGGATTCCAGAGACATCATTGGAATCAGCATGGGACCGTTTTCAAGATATTGCAAAGAACAGAAAAACGATTATCGTGAACACTGCCTTTAAAATTTTGATCGCTAGAGCACCCCAAAAAACTCAGGTGTACGCTTCGAGAATTTTGAGAGAACCTTTTAAAATTAAAAAAAAAAAAAGTTGGGCATTTTTTGAACATTCCTTCGCCTAGATCCTCAATGGAAACAAATTCCTTTGAGAAACATTATCACAGTAGGTTATCAAGTATGAGTAATCGATTGACGTCATCAAGATTTCCAAAATCGCGCTCAGTAAAAAAATAATTTTTCTAATTTCTCTGAGCCCAGATCCTGCAGATAGAGACTGTGCATCTTGCGCCGTGCTCGATTTGGTTTACAAAAATATAAAACCAAAAATCGAAAGACACAACAACCTCATTTTTTCGATCGAATGACGCTCACAGGCGAAAAACCCTCGAGAAAGAGGCCGCTCATGCATTCTATCGCGCGCAAAATGGCTACACTAGTAGCTGACTACGGGGCATCGAATGAAATAGAATTCGAAAAAGAGGATATTTTGATACTTTCACATCATAATATTGTACTTTTGGTTCACGAAAACCTCTTTATTACGTTACCTATTAAAGCCACAGTCCAAGCTCAGAATCGATTTTTCGTATTTAAGCCTATCTTGGAGAAAATTTCACGCTGATCACAATGGTGTCTTCAGAATCGCTCAGAACTCACTACAAACTGAGTTACGGCTCCTCAAAAAGTTTGAATACGAACTAGTAGAAGTTCGCGGACGAGTTGTCTCGAGCCTGTATTTTCTCGTTATTCGCAGCCATCAGTCTGTATCAGGTCACAATATGAAGCCAGACCGAAAACAAAAGGAAGAACATAGATTTTGAACAAAATCGTTCGCACGTCTCCTCCCTGTTGAGGTCGGAAACCTGGCAGTGGGCGTTACCCATTTTTTCTTCCAAGGGGGCGTGGCCAACTTTTTCCTAGCTTTTTCTCGCTTATTTGAGCGAACTGAGATTTCGCGCTTGGCAGTGTTGCTATACACGGCGACCGGACCAAAATATCAAAAATTACCTCTGAGGTTGGACTGTGCCTTTAAGAACAATGCTAATGAGGTCATTGCACGCACGTAAAGTGTGTCTAGTAACTTGTTTGATGAGCATGGAATACAGTTCGAAGAGAAACGGAACAGAAACGCTGTTCCGACATCATAGACATTCGACACTACGTAGCTTTTGAATGAATGAGAAATTGGAATATCTTGTTCTTACAGTACCCCCAATGACTTAATACTTCGGAAAATCATTTCTGAGACTTCCCCAATGAGTGAATTTTTCGAATATAGCCTTTCTCAATTTACTTGGTGATTTTTCTTCTGGAATAACGCGTTTTTAAAATTTTTGAATGAATAAATAAACTCGAAATACTGTTCTCTATTCGGTTCGAATGAATATTCGGAACATTCATAGGAATGTTGAAACGAACATTCGAGTTTTCGAAGAACCGAATCATTGAATTTTTCGAATGAATCGATATTTTGGAAAAAATCAAAGAAACTCCACCAACGTGAACGAGGCCGCAAACGGCGACGGAGACAGACAGCGGGCAGTGCTTAGACAAGTCTTCAATTTTGAGCGATCATCAACTCGTAAGGTAGCCTTTGCTTGGTGTAAGTGAATGGAACCTCAAAAATGCCCCCCTTCGGGCTTCAAACATGTCCACAGGAAGTCGAACAGGGATGCTCACACACCTGAATCCGGGATGTGAACAGCTGAAGCGTTGATTGAGATATGGCCTCGTCATTCCTCTCTTTGCGATAAGTTGTCGACAGTGGAGCCTTTCGGCTAAAAGCGAAGAGAGCCTTCTCATTTCTGCCCGTAGGCAGCATACCCTCCATTCGATTCGAATAATATTTCGTGAAATCAAATTAGTCGTGTTTTTTTCCAAAATTTCGATTCGCGTAAAAATTTCAACGTTAGTCTGTTAACGATTATTTGGGTTGTTCGGAAAATTGGAACATCATTTTGGAAAACATGAATCGAAAACTCGAATATTCGTTTCAATATTCGTATAAATGTTCCGAATATTTGTTCGAACAGAATAGAGAATCTCGATTTTAGTTATTCATTCGAAATTGTTAAAAACGCGGTACTTCAGAAAAAAAATATTCACGTAAATTGAGAAAGGCTACATTCGAAAAATTCTTATCATTCGGAAATTTTCAGAAATGATTATCCGAAGTATTGAATCATTGGGGGTACTGTAAGAATGCGATATTCTAATTTCTCATTCATTCAAAAGCTATGTACAGTACCGAGCATATTTTTTGCAAAAAAAACGTTTTGCGGCGTTTTTTGCGCTCACAAAGCGCCGCATCGCCATAACTCACTTCGAAATTGACGAAATGAGTTTTTCAGGTAGTTTTCGTGTTCCTCTCAGAGAGGAGAATGCAATGGTTTGTGTAGAAAGTCTTTTTGACTTCGGTTTTTTGTTGAAAAATGCGTATTTCCTTCTAAAATTCACATCGACCGCACGTCAAATCGTGCCAGATTTCTGCTATTATGACCGTCTGATCAGTTCATAATGAGGGGTTTAGAGGTGCAAATGTGCAATTTTCGATGAACTTTTGGAACTGAATCTTTCATTTTGTAACACTATCGTATAGGGCTGAATGAAAGCAATCCAGAAATGACTTCAGAATTGAAATTGGATCACTTTGAAGCACCTTATTACGTTGCGGCGCTTTGTGAGCGCCAAAAACGTCGCAAAACTCTTTTTTTTTGCAAAAAAATTGCTCGGTACTGTACGTAGTGTCGAATGTCTATGATAGAGCTTTTCTGTTCCGTATCTTTTCAAACTGTATTCCATGTTCATCCCACAAGTTACTAAACACACTTTACGCTACCTCAGCGTGCAATGACCTCCTTAGCCTTGTTCTTAGTAGATGCCGTAATAAAGAGGTTCTCGTGAACCAAAAGTACTATGTTATGATGCTGCCGCGATGTCGTACGTTCGTGCTGTGGCCGTATGGAGGAAGCAACATCAACTCCAAACAAACCGACATCAACCCCTCCACGAAGAGGGTTTTTGCTATGGGAGAGCTGCTGGCTGGCCTCAGCTCTCCTAAGGATTCTCCTACAAAAGGCCGGCGTGGAGAGGAATCCTGGACCCGCTCAGAAGTACCCATGCACCGCGTGCGGCAAGGATGTCACATGGAGTAAAACAAGCGTCCAGTGCTTCGGATGCCAAAGGTGGGTGCATCTCTTCTGTTCGGGTCTCAGTTCTGTGAGGCATCATAACTCTGCTTTTCGCTGTGTTCTATGCTCCTCACCTTCCAACTCTGATTTCTCTACTTCCAGTCGCCCCCTTTCTATTATACATATAAATCTCAATGGTCTTCGTGGCAAACTATCTGAGCTTTCTCTCTTTGCTCGTACTCACCATCCAGATGTTATCATGGTTCAGGAAACCAAACTCTCCCCCTCTGCAACCTGCTCTCACCATATAATATCCCTGGCTATACTTCATACCATGCTCCAAGATCGTCGAAGAATGGGCGGAGGAGTGCGACCTGGTTATCCTAAACGATGATCAGCCCACTCGCCTCCCTGCCATCGGCCGATCTTCTAGCCCAGACATTTCGCTCGTTCCCTCCAATCTCTCTAGTGCTTGTTCGTGGTCCACTTCTACAACTCTGTCTAATGATCACATTCCCATTTTCGTCCATATCGATCTCTCGAATTCTCTAGCCCCTTATTCTGGTATTCGTCACCGTTCTTATCTCAATTTAGGCCTTGCGGGAGCCTATTCAGAGAGGTTGCACTCCACCGAGCGGCTGAGTATCCATGGAATGGCGATGTGCACCAGAAAGAGAGTCACATATCTGACGCTATCCGGAAGGCTATGAAAGCGGCCATACCAGAAGGACGTGTGAAAACTTTTTACCCTAATGTGACCAGGGATATACTTCAGAAAATCAGGACAAGAGATGAAAAGAGATCTGCCAACCATCTGGACCCGGAGGTCACTCAGCTTGACGATGCGATTAGAAAAGACCTGGACAGGCACAAGAAAGACGAGTGGCAGAAGTTCACTGAAAAATTGAACTTCAAGGCAGATGGTGCTGCGACACGGAAAATCCTGAGAAAACTTTCCGGAAAAGCCACACTCGCCACCGTATCTACTATCGAGTTTGAGAACAATGTTTTCAAGTCAGGACAAGATGCCGCTTAAGCCCAGTTTTGACTGCAGGTGGTCGCTCATGCGAGGGACAACTGTTCCTTTTTCATCGCGCGTAATGGAAAGCCGCTCCAATTGTGATCGCTTCGTGGCAAACGTCCTACATCGCTGGGTCGCGGCGACGAAATCCTATGTTTTACTGCATCGCTGCTTGAAGAGCGATTCTCAATGGTCGCTGGCCATCGCTCCATCGCGGCCAAAATGGCAGCGATGGAGCGATTGCCAGCGAATGACACGTTTCGTCTAATGAACGTTGAGCCTTTCACATGACAAGATCAGTGTTTTCGAGTCGAAACGCGTTATTGATGAATACCAGCCATTAATTTCACTGTTTGATTGAGATTCTTCTATCATCTGTGGGCCTATGCACTATGAACAGAATCGCTGCCGCTGCTACATTGCTGCAGCAGCGGGTGCAAAATCGCTGCGATGAAAGACAGCAGCGATGCAGTCAAAACTAGGCTTTACGCTTTGGGCAAGAGCTTCTTCATAACATGTGCGAAGCGAGGCCCGCAAAACCGAGTAACAGTAAGGGAGCTGTGCCGCCTTCCGCTTATGGGCACGGCTGATGCCTTTACTCCTGCGCAGGTGGAGAAGACTGTAAAGGAAATGCGTAATTCCAAAGCCATTGGACCTGACGGAATCTGTCCAGCAGTCCTGAAGAAGCTCCCCAGTGAATTTCTCTCGCTGCTCACCGATTTAATGAACGCATCATTCCGAACCTGCACACTGCCACAAGACTGGAAAACAGCAAATGTCCTTCCTCTGCCTAAGCCCGGTAAATCGTTGTCATCAGCGAAAGGATACAGGCCAATAAGCCTTTTGGCACCTCTAGCCAAGGTTGCTAAAAAAGCTTATCGTCAATGACTTGGCTCAGCATAATGAGAAACAACATCACCAGCACGGCTTTAGGAAGCTACATTCCACCACGACGGCGCTTTTCGAAATCGTTGGCTATGCCATCGACGGCTTCAACAAGAGTAAGCCCCTCAGGACCGTTGCTGTAGCCCTGGACCTGACAAAGGGATTCGACAGTGTTAACCTGGGTATTCTATCGGATAACATACTGGAGTCCTCTATTTCACCGTGGCAGAAGCGTTGGATAACAGCATTCGTCAAGGGCCGTCGGGCAAAAGCTATGTTTCAAAATCATGTCCCTTAAAGTATCCCCATAGCTGCCGGTGTTCCGCAAGGCGGAGTCTTATCGCCCGCTCTGTTTAATCTGTACTTAGAGGACATTCCGGCATCTCCCCAGGACATTAAAGTTGTCGCCTACGCTGATGATATGACTATCATGCGCCGAAACCGTGACATACAAGTGGCCGCGAGCGGGATCAACGAGTACCTGATTGATTTGAAAAGCTATTAAGATAACAAGATGCTCAGGGTCTCAGCTGCCAAGTCTTCAGTATCAGTTTTCACAACGGGCCCCAAGGAGCACAGCGCCCATCCTGATGTCAGCTGGGGTGGAGATCGCCTGCCTGCTCCTCGCTTCGTCAAACTACTCGGCCTTATACTCGATCCGTCGCTGACGTTTCACAAGAACATCGATCAAAAGCGAGCAATTGTAAAAGCTTAACTCAATGTGCTAAGGGCGCTGGAAATCATGGGGCAGCAGTAAGGAAACTATTTTGACCACATATAAGGCTATACTGCAGCCCGCCCTGGAGTATGCGGCACCGGTTTGGCAGCACTTAGTGTCGGACTCATCCTCGACTAAGGTGCAGCGTGTACAAAACGCTGCTCTTCGGATCGCCACCGGATGTGCCAGGAGTTCGCCAATCGAGCATTTACACGCGGAGACACGGGTGCTACCAGTAAAGGAACACTGTCAGCTCCAGGCCCAGCAGCTGTATATCAACATCGCCAAGCAGCCCAACCACCCATCTCGGAGAGTACTTGAGCGTGTAAGAGAGAGAGGCATCAGAAAACCTTTTGCCGATGCTTCAGATAAAGCCAACCTGCAGAGATGGCACGATTCACAAAAAGAACGCCTCCGTCTGTTGCGCGAGGAGCACACCCAGTTCGTCCGAGGGTATCTGGAAAGAGCGGCTGTTAATCCTATTCTGGGTACTGTGCCGCCTCGAGTTTCTGAGTCTGAGTCTCAGCTTAGCAGACGTGCCAGATGCACTCTAGCCTCGTTGCGCTGTGGGCACTCAATGTTCCTGAAGTCCTACGTGAACAGGATTGACAATAGCACTCCCGACGTTTGCCCGGACTGTGGTGGTCCTGGCCACAACACCCTACACTTATTCAACTGTCTAAAAAACCCCACAACATTGACTACAATAGACCTTTGGACGAATCCGACGCTGGTCGCCCAGTTTCTGAACTTATAGAAATTACTCTCTTCGCGGCTGCGAAGGAGAAGACAATGCTATGATGTGAAAGTATCAAAATATCCTCTTTTTCGAAATCTATTTCAATCGATGCCCCGTAGTCAGTTACTAGTGTAGCCATTTTGCGCGTGATAGTATGCATTAGCGGCCCCTTTCTCGAGGGTTTTTCGCCTGTGAGCGTCATTCGATCAAAAAAATGAGGTTGTTTGTGTCTTTCGATTCTTCGTTTTATACTTTCTGTAAACCAACTCGACCACGGCGCATCTTTTGAGCATAGCCTATATCTGCAGGATCTGGGCTCAGAGAAATTCAAAAAAAAAATGTTTTTTTACTGAGCGCGATTTTGAAAATTTTGATAACGTCAATCGATTCCTCATAGTTGATAACCTGTAATGAATTTTTTTCTCATAGGACATCGTATTCATTGGGGATCTAGGCAAACGAATGTTCAAAAAATGCCCAACTTTGGAAATTTATAACATTTAAAAAAAAGTTTTTCGAAAACTTTGGAAGCGTACACCTGAGTTTTTCGGGAGCTCTAGTGATATAAATTTTAAAAACGGCAAAAAAAAATTTGTGTTCCGATCTATCTCGATTATTAAAGTTTGCGCAAACATTTTAGTCTGATGAATGGACGCGGCTGCGACGGTCGATCACCCTGCGCAAATCGAAACCCCATTGTCCAGTGAGGCCGCCAACCCCGCACGGCCAGCCGCCTGGTCCATGCGTCAGACTAAAATGAAAACGGAAACCATACGTGGACAGCCTCATATATCCTTCCATACAATAAAAGAATCCAAGCACAAAGCACGACCACCTGGGTCTCCAACATTATAGCACTGTTTCGTCACATCTCTAACCACTCCAAACCAGTAATGAGCTGCATGTGCATTTCGGTTAACCAAAACCGTCAAAGTATAGTTAAGCTTATGCAACCTTGAAGTAATTTAGGGGATGGTTGGGGGATTACGTTTTTCGGTTCTCAACATACTCCCATCGAAATAACCAAAACATCAACAAGCAGTCTGAGTTCTTTTCCTTTTTCAGCAACACAACTTCATCCTCATTACGTCGATGAGATTCAGTTCCCGGAATTACTTGAGGCCTCGACCTTCGTGCGCAGGTGACACGACAAGATCATTCACCTGCTCAGACAAACCATCGCTCGGAGCGACACCGGCTCCTCCCAATTATGACGTCATCGCCCGAACAGCGGCCGAGGGCGAACTGGCACCGCGGTCCCTGTCCGGTGCCAGTTCGCCCCTCGACCGCTGTCCAGTCGCTCTCGGGGCGACAGCGTTGCCAACTCCAGTGAGCAAACTTGGTTGTTCTCTGAGTGATAAACTGTGGGGCCTCAGTGGCAGTGCGCCCGACGCCGGAAAATGTATACGGGACCGATTGGCGATGCGCCGGACGCCGGATAAAGTGTGCGGCACCCCACTGACAGTGCGCCGGATAAAGTGTGCGGGACCCCAGTGACAGTGCGCCCGACGCCGGACAAAGTATACGGTACCCAACTGACGGTGCGCCGGACGCCGGATGAAGTGTGCGGGACCCCAGTGACAGTGCGCCCGACGCCGGACAAAGTATACCGGACCCAATTGGCGGTGCGCCGGACCCCGGATAAAGTGTGCGGGACCCCAGTGACAGTGCGCCCGACGCCGGACAAAGTATACCGGACCCAATTGGCGGTGCGCCGGACGCCAGATAAAGTGTGCGGGACCCCAGTGACAGTGCGCCGGACGCCAAATAAAGTGTGCGGGACCCCAGTGGCAGTGCGCCCGACGCCGGACAAAGTATACGGGACCCGATTGAGGGTGCGCCGGACGCCGGATGAAGTGTGCGGGACCCCAGTGACAGTGCGCCGGACGCCGGACAAAGTATACGGGACCCAATTGGCGGTGCGCCGGACGCCGGATAAAGTGTGCGGGACCCCACTACAGTGCGCCGGACGCCGGATAAAGTGTGCGGGATTCTAGTGACAGTGCGCCCGACGCCGGACAAAGTATACGGGACCCAATTGGCGGTGCGCCGGACGCCGGATAAAGTGTGCGGGACCCCAGTGACAGTGCGCCCGACGCCGGACAAAGTATACCGGACCCAATTGACGGTGCGCCGGACCCCGGATAAAGTGTGCGGGACCCCAGTGACAGTGCGCCCGACGCCGGACAAAGTATACCGGACCCAATTGACGGTGCGCCGGACCCCGGATAAAGTGTGCGGGACCCCAGTGACAGTGCGCCCGACGCCGGACAAAGTATACGAGACCCAATTGGCTGTGCGCCGGACGCCGGATGAAGTGTGCGGGACCCCAGTGACAGTGCGCCCGACGCCGGACAAAGTATACGGGACCCAAATGGTGGTGCGCCGGACGCCGGATAAAGTGTGCGGGACCCAGATGGGAATACGTCAGACGCCGTGAAAAGTGTGCAGGACCCCGAAGGAGTGTGCAGGATGTCATGAAGTGTTTGCAGGCCAAGCCGAGCCGTCACGGCGCCCCTTGCACAACCGGTTTCCGTTTTTTTCTTGTCTTTTCGCTTTCTGTGACTACTCAGGCAGAAATTTCGGATCACCTGGCAAATTTCTGTCTTCTTTTGCCTCCCCGAGTAGAGCCACTGCGATTTCCCCGAGATTAAGTCCGTTACACATCATCCGAGGGACCATTGAAGAGTGCGTGGTGCAGTGGCAGACATGAAAAAACATGGTAAAGCGAATTATCACTTCTTAATGTGTTTATCACATGCACAGCCGGTATAAAAGGTGCCTCATCTCACTCGAGTCCCCATTCGGCATTCTGATGACGGCTCTGGAAGGTGATTTGGAGTCCCTCTCCGGAGGCCAGCATTTTTTCGACCGCTGAGGGATAGGGGATCCCTCAGCTGGGGGGGGGGGGAAGGGGCGGTTTTCGCAGCGGTCCGCAGGGAGGGTGGTTTCTCACCGCAGGCCTAGGCGAAAGTTACGCCCTTGTTGCGGACCGAGGCGGGGATTTCTCTGCCGTGGACCGCGACATCCACGCACCTCTCGAGAAGAGACGGATATAAAGAAAAACTAGGGGGAAATTTCGAACTTCGCCCGGACAGCGACCGCAGTTCCAATTGCGACTGAATATCGCTCCGAGCGGGACTGCGGTCGCCCGGAGAGCGGCTGCTGTGGCTTGAGTAGATGGCTAATTTTTGCTCGAAGCGGAGAGACAGCGTTGCTCGAGTCGCTCTCCGGTCCCACTCCGAGCGATGGTTTGTCTGAGTGACTTCTAACCAACTCGCGGACTTTGTACCCCACCCAAAGTTCGATAAACCGTAATCAAAAATTTTTCAAGCAGCTTTAAGATCCAGATCTCTGTGTAGTTTGAAAGCCTTCTTCGAAGTATGTGAAAGAATGACTCCATTAAACACAAACTTTGCTTACACGACAACAGCACGAAGAAATCTCGTTTTTTTTCTGTGAAAATAGAAAGATTTTCATTCATTTGCGGCATTATGATCAGGTAAAAACAAAAAAATGCACAAGGAATAGACAAATACTGTCGGAACCACTCAACAAGGTTCACAAATGCGTAGATTCTCTAGATTTACGACTGTACTGTGAATCACTCTCTGGAAGTTGCACCCAAATATAGCCCCCCATCATGTTTTCGCTATACTGTCCTTGTTAACAACGTTCAAAGTCCAATATATCTTGATGAAAGAGCTCGCCTTGCTCCTCGGAGTAAGCGCCCATGTTATCCTTGAATTTGTCGAGATGCGAATCAAGAATATGGACTTTTTAAGACATTCTTTAAAGGAAGTGTCCACGATAAACTTCGTCCTCGGTTTTTGGCCGAAAATCGAAAGTTCAGGGTCTCATTGGAGCACTAGGGTCGAAAGAACGAAAAAAAAACGAGCCCGAAAGAGCTCCATACGGCTCCGAAGTCCGCTCGCGCTAGCCCTTCCGCTCGCGGTCGAGTTTTCCGTGGAACAGTTTGGTCCGCTTCTACATTAGCATTGGAGCGCGAGCGCGGTTGAGTTCTAGCATTGGGGCGCATTTGCGCACGCTGTCTAGTTCAGGCCCATGCCCGCGCAACTCATCCATCGTTGAAATGTGGCTTTCAAAGAGACGGCATGATTTTGGATGTTTTGCAACGTTTTTCATGATTCTTTCTTCACTGATGAAACAGTCAGACTCTAAACCATCGTTTTCCGGTGCAAACTTGAACACGATTTTTATCGTGAACACTGCCTTTAAGAGAGTTTGCACCAACTCCACATTGTTTTCAACTTTGTGATCACCTACATAGGAAGCCGTGAACGACTGTAACGAAACTGCTCCAAGCTGCTCTCTCCGTCATGTTCAACAGCTTTTGCGAAATCCTCACATTTTATGATCCTCTTGATCTGCGGTCCGACGAATATAGCAGCCCTGACCTTAGCCTCGAACAGAGTCGCTACCAAGGACAGTATAACGAAAACATGATGGGGGACTATATTTGGGTGCAACTTCGAGAGAGTGATTCACAGTACAATCGGAAATCTAGAAAACCTACACATTTCTGAACATTGTTGAGTGGTTCCCGACTGTGTTTGTCTATTCACTGTGCATTTTTTGTTTTTACCTGATCATAGTGCCGAAAATGAATAATAATCTTTCTATTTCCACAAAAAAAACGAGTTTTCTTCGTGATATTGTCGTGTAAGCAAAGTTTGTGCTTAATGAAATCATTTTTCGTATACAATAGACATAAGCAATTGAAATATAACACTTAGGAGCCAGGAACAAAAACTGTGTTACATAGTGTAATCGCGCTGGGACAAAGGTTAGTAGTCGTGCGTGGACCAGGGGTGTGCGGCAAAGGAATTTAAAATTTCGGCAAACGGCAACGGCAACGGCAAACCCCAAAAATGACCGGCAAACGGCAAAACGGCAAACGGCAAATTCGATTTTGTGCTATAATACACCAACGTTTACTTACAAGGAAGGGTTGCCAACTTCAGTTGGAGTCTCGGAATGCAATTTTAATATGTTTTAGGGGGAAGACAGTGTTCCAATATCCAATGCTCAGAATCTGCCGAATGCCTCAGGCAGTCCCTAAAAAGGTCAAAATCTGATCAAGACCTGAACGGTTCGGCCGAAGTGAGTAGAGCTGATTTAACGATGGAATTACCTTTAGATATGATCAGCATAGATGTAAAAAATTTTGGTGCATTGGTTCTGTTAAGATAAGGAATTATGCATTGTTGTCCAATCCCTAATCTATTCTAAATATACAATACCCGCGCTAAGTTTTGTAAAAACGGGGAGCATTTGCCAAACTTGGCAAAAAAGCGTCCGATGCATGTAACTTCTTTGAATGAAGACGTTTTTGGATTCTGAAAACGCTATCATATTCACAGCTCGAATTTCTACATAATAATGTGCATTGTGGACCGAAGTTCCCTAAAATAGCTTTGTTTTTTAGTAAAAATGTTTTTGCGGTCGTTTCATAAAAACGTCGCGCGCGGCAAAGTGCAGCGAAACTTTGAGTAGTAATTGTACAAGTAATGGAAGAGCAATCTCTATGCTTCCATCGCGAATTAGATGGGAGTGGGGCTGTCTCGAGATCTGTGCAGATTGAATTTCCGAAATCCTCCATTTATCGGTCTGGGGCTTTCGCAAAAAAAGTTCGACTTTTCAGGAAGCTTCCAAGAGTGTTTAATGAAGGATTTCGAAAAAGCGGTCTGCACAGACCTCGAGACAGCCCCACTTTCATCCAAATAACGAAGAAAACATAGAGAATGCTCTTCTGTTACTCGTACAATAACTACTCAAAGTTTGGCCGCGCGCGACGTTTTTGTGAAACGACCGCAAAAATAATTTTACTCGAGAACAAAGCGATTTCAGGGAACTTCGGTCCACAAGCCACATTATTATGTAGGAAATCGAGCTGTGAATATGATAGCGTTTCCAGAATCGAAAAACGTTTTCGTTCAAGAAAGTTACGTGCATCGGACGCTTTTTTGCCAACTTTGGCAAGTGCTCCCCGTTTTTACAAAACTTAGCGCGGGTATTGTACATAAAGGTGATTCAATCGTTAAACCAGCTCACTTCGGCCGAGCCGTTCTGGCCTTCTTCAAATTTGGACCTTTTTAGGAACGGCCTGAGGCATTTAGCAGGTTCTGAGTTTGGAATTTTGAAACACTGTCCTCCCCATAGAACATAGTAAAAGTGTATCCCGAAACTCCATCTGATGTAGGCAACCCTTCCTTGTTGATCATGTCGTATTCCATGCAATATCTGCCAGTTACTATGAGCCTGATGTTTCAGTAGCCTTTACAGGAAGAACAATCCTATATATCAGAAGCTACTTGAAAGCCTCAGGTAATCAGGAGTCACTACCAAGATCAACAAGGCTGTAAGCTTCTCCATCGCCGGCGATAATTCTGTTAATTCCTCTCCATTTGAAGTTTCCGTACAATTCAGTGCTAGAGATTCAAAAGATGGGCGTCTTCTTGAGCAGTGCAAAGTGTGACAGGCCCGCAAAGGATTTTCTGAAAGGGGCCTGCGGCCAGCGCGGCCCAGCCTAGTCGATCCGGGGACGATCAGCAAACCGTAAGCAACCTTGGTGCGATGGGAGTGTGCGCCGAACCAAAGACTGTGGACGATACTGGTACCACAATCAGGTGCGAATAGAAGGGTGAATACGCGATGATTGATCGGGATTGATGGCGAAAGACAGTTCACACCGCGATCTGCAGCGCGCGGGTTAGGCTATAACCGGAGTCACAATTTTTTACGGTTAGTAGCAAGTAGTAAGCTCAAGGATTTCAATTTCGCTCACTGAGAACTACCATTGAATGGTTACCCTTGTGAGGCTGCAGGAGTGGAGTAAGACTAGTCTAGTTGAATGCAGTGCTCACGGTAAAAGCAGCCTTTGAATTTTCAAATCAAAAGCTCCGAGGGGCATGCTGATCGAATGCACAGAATGAGGGGCACCTACAGATAGTTCGACTGGTACAACGCGCGCGACGGAAGTCCGCTGCGCTCACTTCGTCGCTGGAGCGCAGCGAGTAGTGCGTTTAGCCAGCTGGACTGCTCTTGAGCTCTTCCCTTTCTGTGTATTCGGCCTACAAGCCGGCACGAGGCCAATAACAGCAACAATGTTGTTTCCCTAAAAGTTGGCTCTCTACTCCACCCGCTTGGGTTGCGCGCATTCAAGCGACAAGCAGGGAAGAAGCTCTTGTATTATTAGTATTAGTCTGTTCGTTGACCTTTGGTACTCGACTCATGCATTTTATACAACGCTTGCCTTATGCGACGCATATCAAATAAATAAATAAATGTCGGCTTAAAAAAACAACAAATCGATCTATACCGTCCCGAAACTTGAATGTGATTTACCCGCCCCACTCACCTCCCCTATGGCTACCGAGGAAGTTCGGGGGGCGAGTACACCACGTTCAAGTTTCGGGGCCGTATACTGCTATTGGTTGCTCGTTTAAGGCCGGCTTTCCACACTGTTGTTGCAATGGGACTCGAACCCTTCGATCTCTGGCAAAAAGTTGAATGCGGTTTTAAAGGCAGTGTTCACGATGAAAAAAGTGTTTTTACAGAAATTTTACTAGGAATGGGTAGTGGAGGGACACTCTGTAACGTTAACGTCGAAAGAACGCATGAAAACGAGCCAGGAAGAGCCCCAAGAGAGTCCGAAGTTGCCACTTTGAGCACAATGCAAACCCCAAAAGCGCATTGCCCGCCCACCGACGTGAAAAAAAAGAATGAAAGCTTGAGTTCGTGAGATGAGCGATGGTTTCCGATCAAAAGCCCAGTTCTTCCCTTCATTCTCAACTTCTCTCTTTACTCAGGTCAGCTCGCATACATCGGCTGCAAAAGACGGAAGTTACAAGCCTCGGAAAACTCGTCCACCATGCTTCTCTAGCTCAATTTTTGAGGGACCATAACTCGGTTTCTAGAAGGTCTTGTGCGATTCCAAAAACATCATTGGAATCAGCATGGGGCCGTATTCAAAATAGGCGGAAAAGCAGAAAAACGATTTTTATCGTGGACACTGCCTTTAATCGCTGCCTTCAAAGATTTTTCATTGTTTCATTTTTACACCATTTCATAACAAACCCAGCTCTGTCATTGAGTCAACCCTCCATTGCAGCTAATGATATCGAAACAGTGATATTATTGAACATCGCCTTCAATGACCGCTGTGAATATTGATCAACTTTCAAAAAGCCGGACAAAGTGTTAGCAGAACTGATAAATTTTCTATCCCAACTATTACCATCAGCCAACCAACCGACGATAAGCGGGCCTATATATACGAGTTCTCAACTGGTTCGTATGTCACAACAATGCTGCTTTTGCGATACAACTTTGATTTCACTTGGTATTGTTATCTTAGAAATTGCAGTAATCGGTATGCCTCTGAAAAAGGGGTTTTTGTAATTTTGGCATGTTTAAAGGCAGTGTTCACGATAAAAGTCGTTTTTCTGTTTTTCCGCCTATCTTGAAAACGGTCCCATGCTGATTTCAATGATGTCCTTGGAATCGTACAAGACCCCTGGAAACGGAGTTATGGCCCCTCAAAATTCAGCTAGGGAAGCATTCTGGACGAGTTGTCCGAGGCTTGTAACTCCCGTTTTTTGCAGCCAATGTGTGCGAGCTGACCTGATAAAGAGAGACGTTGATAATGAAGGGAAAAACAGGGCTTTTGATCGGAAACCATCGCTCATCTAACCACGAATGCAGGGAAACTGTTATAGGACGTGGGCGGAGTGGCCCAATGGGTTGGCTGGCCCACGAGATTTTCACCCACTTACCGGCCGTTTTTCGTCGCACTTCCGTTCTTAATCTTCTTATAGGGACCCAAAGCTTACGTTTTAGTTTAAAAAAAACGTGCCATTTTTTCTTCGTGAACACTGCCTTTAAGGGGTTAGGAATTTGATGATTAAAAAAAGACATTTGAGGCTCCCAAACAATTTAGAACTCGAACGAACTCCTCTGATTCCCCAGTCGAGATGTTTTCATCAGTTAGCGATTGAACGGGTACAATCATACATTGAATGAGCTGGAACTAGAAGCTGGAACTAGTCAAAATAATTATTCGTAGCAGCTCCGAATCGCTGACCAACCCAGAAACTGCGGTGAGCGCAAATCTTGTTGTTTTGTCGAATTTTCGCCGAAAATTTGCCGTTTTAGACGGAAATTTCGGCAAACGGCAACGGCAAACCCCAAAAATGGCCGGCAAACGGCAATTGCCGCACACCCCTGGCGTGGACCACGTGGTTACGAAATTCCGAGTAGCATTTATCCTTACTCTGCTGGTAAATTTTCCAGAAATACAGGCCAGAACACCGAACGAAAAGTCAAATAATTTCATCGCACTTAAAGGCAGTGTTCACGATGATTCTCATTCCCGAGTTTTCCACACAAACAATGCGTTGTCCACCAAATGTAATCAAAAGTACGAAGAAACGGCGAGTAAAGCACTAAAACGTCTTATTTCGGCGATATTATTCTCTGGCTTGGACTAGTTGTCCGGTTGGATGAACATGTTCACGGTGGTCGTCCCCCGTAAAAAATGGGGCTAATCGAAAATGGAAAAATATTCTTGGCAAAACAGTATTACTTAGGGTCCGAAACAAAGAACGGAGCAACGGGTAGTAGTAAATTCTAACGAGAGTGTCCACAAGAGATTTTATTGTCACAACGAACAGTTCCTGTGAGAGTAAGGCCCTAGTTATACATCGGCGATTCGGTGTCGCTGGTTTTTGCGGGACCTCTGCGATTGGTCAGATTTCGAAATTGACCAATAGCAGACATGCCGCGGAAGCCAGCGGCGGCGAGTCGCTGGTGTAGAACTAGGGCCTTAGAGAGGCGGGGTGAGAGTAAAGGATTTCAGGTCCTTCTGCTGCGTTTTTCTCGATTTCTCCGTTATTTTAGTTCTAACCGGGGACCAAACAATCGATTCAGCCATTAATCTCAGAATTGAAGTTTATCGTGAACACTGCCTTTAAACGAACTTGTGAAGCCCTTGGAAATGTCCGCTTAACCATTGCCAACCTGTTCTTGCATTTGTGTCTGCTTTGCAGCAGAATCCCGTAGTGGAATGCGGCTTTGGCAATTGGCAGCGGAATCCCATAGGACAAGAGCTGAACAGACCCTGAGTGCAGATCCTTGGCATCTTGGTGTTGTCGTCAACAATGAACTGTGCATCTTCCTTGCAAACACCTGAAGTGGAATTATGGGCTATAAGAAAGAAGCTCTTTGAAATTAAACAGACTTCTTTCAGTGCAGCAGAATCCTTGTGTGGCGCCTTTGATTCGAGACTGGCAGCTGAAGCCATCAGAGCAGTCGTTCAGAGAGTTAAGCACACAGCGACGGGGCAAGGATGTCTGGCGCGATCGGAACAGAGCCCTTCCGTCGGGGCAAAAATCTGTAATGGGTAATCTACCTGAAAGGTACGTGGGTTAGTTAACGGGAGAGTTTTGCTTGAAGTGGGGTTGGTGCGCATCTTCGTCGACATGCACCGTCCCTACAATGATTCGAAAAGAGCTTTGAAAACAGCTAATAGCCATTTTTTTGTGTTGAAACAAAGCTGACTAATCCAACAATACAGTGCGTTTCATTGTTTATGAACAACCTACTTTTCAACTATAATATTCTCCAGCTTGACGCTGGGCATTTTTCACTAACATAAGCGTAATCAGGGTGTCAAAAAACTTATATATATATATATATATATATATAGCCTCCATTTCCCGGCTACTCGCAGTTTTCTTTATCACTATCATAAAAGCAACGCGGTTTTGAGAATGATTGCCTCAATTTCATTATTGAGGTTTTCGAAAAACAGCCGCTCCGCATCTTCGATTGCGATAATACGACTGCGAGTAGCGAGGAAATGAAGGATATATATATATATATATATATATATATATATATATATATATATATATATATATATATATATATATATATATATATATATATATATATATATATATATATATATATATATATATATATATATATATATATATATATATATATATATATATATATGTCCTCAGAATTTTACTCTCTTTGAGAACTTTTTTAAAGCAATTTATAATAATTTTTTTCAATTTTTTCGACCGTTTCATTGTTTATGAACACTTTATACTAACAATGTTTGAAACAATTCCCCATTTCAACCTACCTATGTAGGTGGGTCGAGAATGACGAGGCATTTCTTGTCTCAATATGGCACGCGGCTTTCGACTCTCTACTGTGGAGAAAGCCCAGATCAGAGCACTCAAAGATGCCGGCTTGGGGCCACGTCATATCGCCGCCCAAATTGGAAGAAGCCCTGGCGTCGTTTACACTTATTTGAAAGACGAAGACGCCTACGAACACAATTCATCTTGGGGACGTGTGCGGAAGCTCTCCCGAAAGGACGAACGCCAGATTTGAAAGCGATTATCCAACAACACGGCTAGTGTAAATCAATTCCGTGCAGAATTGAGAGTGCCTGTATCGAAGTCTACCGTCTGGAGGGCTATTAAACGAAACGGAAACCTTGTGAGAAAGAGAATGCAGAAGGCTCCACACCTCACCAGTTCCCACAGGACCGCGCGTCTTCAATTCGCGCGAGAGAACATGGAGACCGATTGGGATAAGGTGAGGCCCTTGATAGAGTAAAGGCCAGCTCAGTTTATGTTAACGAGAAGTTGATTTCTGATGTTCAGGTGGTCTTCTCAGACGGAAAAAAGTTAAACTTGGATGGCCTTGATAGTGTGAGGTCCTACTGGCGTGACCTAAGGAAGGAGCCCAGGTACTTCAGTAGGCGGAACTTCAGCGGTGGCTCTTTGATGGTGTGGGGGGCATTTAGTTGCGAGAATACGCTCGACCTTGCCTTCGTATCCTGTCGCATGGACTCAGATGAGTATAAGGGAATGTTGGAGCATCACCTTCTGCCGTTTTTGGGAGGTCGCAGACGGAGAAACTTCACCTTTCAACAGGTTAACGCAAGCGTGCACCGTAGCAGAGCGACTTCCTCTTGGCTTCGTGAGCACAGAATCAAAGTTATGGACTGGCCGGCATGTAGCTCTGACTTGAATCCCATGGAGAACCTGTGGGGAATCATCGTGCGCAAAGTGTACGCCAATTGCAGGCAATTTCACTCGATTGATGAGCTCAGAACTGCGATCCTCAAAGCATGGAGTGAAATCGACCCCGTGGTACTGCGTAACCTAGCGAAGAGCATGCAAGCTCGGCTTTTCGAAGTAGCCATGAAACATGGAGCTCATGTAGACTACTAATTAGTGCGTAGTTACTATGCTTGAAGAATAAATTGTTTTGAAACTTGAATGTTCATAAACAATGAAACGGTCGAAAATCTACAACTTTGTTATAAATTGTTATAAAAAAAAGTTCTCAAAGAGGTAAAATTCTGATGACATGTATAGATAGGTTTTTCGACACCCTGAATACGCTCATGCTAGTGAAAAATGCCAGCTTCAAGCTGGAGAATAATATAGTTGAAAAGTAGGTTGTTCATAAACAATGAAACGCACTGTACTAATTGATGATGTGGATTGGCTATTGTACGCAAGTAGCGGGCGTGCTGAATTGTAGAGCCCGATTTGGAGTATCAATCAGCTCATCGATGACTGTACCAGCAGACTGGTAATAAGTAGTCTTTGGTGGGTAAGCAGGTGCGAAACGCTCCATAATAAGTCTGCACAACACCAAAGGTACAGCAACACCTAATACTTCAAATCGGAAGGACTCCTTCTTTTATATTTTTTGGCACTTAAAGGCAGTGTTCTCGATAAAAAATGTGTTTCAGTTTTCACTAGGAATGGGTAGTGGAGGGGCACACTGTAACGTTGACGTCGAAAGAACGCACAAAAACGAGCCAAGAAAAGCTCCAAAAGAGTTCAAAGTTGCCACTTCGAGCGCAAGGCAAACCCCAAAAGCGCAACACACGCCCACCGACGTGAACAAATGAATGCCCAAGATCGTGAGATGAGCGATGATATCCAGTCATTAGCCCCGTTTTTGCCTTCATTCTCAACTTCTCTCTTTACTCAGGTCAGCTCGCATACATCGGCTGCAAAAGACGGAAGTTACAAGCCTCGGACAACTCGTCCACCATGTTTCCTTACCTCAAATTTGAGGGACCATAACTCCGTTCCCAGAAGGTCTTGTACGATATTAGAGACACATCATTGGAATCAGCATGGGGCCGTTTTCAAGATAGGCGGGGTAACAGAAAAACGATTTTGATCGTGAACACTGCCTTTAACTAAGCCTATTTTCTCGCTCAGAATAGAGTTAGAATTCATCGCTGTGAGATGAGGCTTTAGCTCAATCGAAAAAAGGACCATAATTTGCGTACATGCTCGGTTCAAGACCCTCTGACACCTCTGGGCGACTCTCAGTCCCGAGCCCACCGAATAAAAATCAAAGCTGCCTGAGTCCGACTCGTTCTACCAATCTAAGGGCCACTGTTTTTGCTGTCCAGACTCCTCCAGCTCGCCCAGACCAAAAGCAGGGGTCTGGAGATTGGGGAAGACGAGCCGAACTGTCAGACGGTTCGCATCTAAGAATTTTCGGAGTAATAGGTCCTCCAGAAGGAAAAGAATGTGTTGTTCAGATTGGTTAGCATTGCTCAACTATTTGAGTATCTTAAAGGCAGCGTTCACCATGATCATCCTCGTTGACTTTCCACAGTGAAATGTTAGGCGAGAAGGATCCTAGGCTTCCACTGTCGAAAGAACGGTAGAAAACGAGCACTGAGAGGCAAAATAACGGCTGCAAACAAGCATTTTGGAGCCCCAGACACGCCTGGTGCCCCAGATCCGCCCCTCGGAAGGAACAAATGAAGATTCAGATTACAGAAATGATCAAGTCAAGGAACTGCTGATAAGTGAGCTGATCGCTTCATTGCAATGATAGGTATCATCCATCTATCGGCCAATTCCTCCACGCTCAAAAATCAACGTAAACAAGAGAGGGCCTATTTTGGCTCAAAAACGCGTCTTTCGTGCCCTTTTTAGGCATGCCTTGCTATATAGGGCACCAGACCTAAGCCGTGGAGATATCGGAAGTGAAAATTATCGTGAACACTGCCTTTGAGGGTAGTAGGGAATTCAGGAATTGTGAATGGTCGTTAATGGCACGGAATTGATTTCCTTGTGTCGCGTGCCTAAACTGCTGGAACTTTTCAGCAGAAAGTAAAGTGAACTTAAGATTTTTTCTCTGAATTTACCATTTAAAGGCAGTGTTCACGATGATTTCCCTCCCCGAGTTTTTCACATAAAACAATGCTTTGGCCTCCAAGTGTTACCAAAATTACAAAGAAACGGCGAAAAACGCATTAAAACGTCGTATTTCAGTGACATTATTCTATAACATGGACTAGTTGTCCGGTTGGATGAACATGTTCATGGTGGTTGTCACCAGTGGAAAATTGGGTCTTTCGAAAATAGAAGAATATTTTATGCAAAGCAGGATTACTCTGGGCCTTAAGGAAAGAAAGGAGCAGCAGAGAGTAGATAATTGCAAAGGATGGGTCCACAAAAGATTTCGTTTTAACAACAAACACTGTGATACTTGAGAGGCGGGGTGATACTTAAGGATTTCGTGTACTTCTAGTGAGTTTTTCTCAATCTATACGTCATTTTAGGTATACCCGGGGCCACTTATTCAATATAGCGAATAATCTCAAAATTGAAGATTATCGTGAACACTGCCTTTATGACCCACAGTTTCGATCGCTGGTATCCAGTAGGAGATGATGATAAATGGATGATAAGTAGGCTGGCTGGTATCAGATTTATTCAAGGTTTGGCAGATTTCGCAGCCAGATCTCTGTTGCATTATTTCATGACTAGTGGCCAGAATTCATAAAATGAGACCAATCGG